>JBAMNC010002148.1:157500-204731 GCA_037902135.1 Cetoscarus ocellatus | reverse complement strand
CAACCACACCAGCTTTGTCAATTGTGTACAGTCGTGCACAATTGCCATGAGAAACAGGAATGTGTGACTGGGGCAGAAGCGCCGCGGCGCCACATCACCAACATCTGTACAAGCAGCAGCACATTGGTTCAGTCAACAAGTTACAAGACCCACTACTAACTAGGTCACTCTTTTGGATAATATTTATTTTAACAATAATCACACTTCTTGCAGACTGATATTTTTCGTTCCACAATGTGCATATAAAATAAATATAGGACTATAATGTTGAGTGGAAATAACAATTTATGGGTGGAACTGAGCAGCTTGGTGGAGGTCTGCACTCTCAGAGTGCTTTTCTAGTTATTATTAGGGTCCTCGCCCAAAGGGAAGGGACCTCTCTAGCTGAAGCTAGAGAGGTCCTTGCCCGTAGGGCAAGGACCCTATTGTTAGGGTCCTCGCCCAAAGGGAAAGGACCTCTCTAGCTGAAGCTAGAGAGGTCCTTGCCCGAAGGGCAAGGACCCTATTGTTCCTGTAGCGTTTCTTTCTTCTTATTAGGGTCCTCGCCCAAAGGGAAAGGACCTCTCTAGCTGAAGCGAAAAATTTGATAAAATGAAAAAATTAACCCCGAACATGCCAAAATGAGCTCTCTAGCGCCACCTGGGCAGACTAAAACAGCCCTAACAGCCAGTAGGAATGTCGCAGAAGGATCAAACCAACGCCCAAACGATCGTCTCATCAAGACCAACAAATCACGCGCTGACACCCCTGACCTATCTCAAACAGGAAGCCGGCAATTTGGATTTCAAAATAAGAGCTCACCGGATCATCCTCAATTCGCACCGTGATTTGACACCCGTAACAAGCTCACAGCCATGCCAAAACTGACACACATGTCACACAGGCTCCAAAATTTCAGAAAACGAAAAAATTAACCCAAAAAATGCCAAAATCAGCTCTCTAGCGCCACCAAGGTGCAAAATGGAGCACAAAAATGGTTGCCACAGCAACAAGGAATGTCGTAGAGATGTCAAACCAATGTCAAAACGTTCGTCTTATCGAGACCCAAAAATCACGCGCTGACACCCCTGACCTATCTCAAACAGGAAGTCGGCAATTTGCCTTTAAAAATAAAATTACAACTCTCCAGAAAAAAATTATCTCCTCCGAGGCCGTAAATGGTATCAGCTTGAAACCCAGCCAGATGACAGAGGAGGCATTGATGATCAAAAGTTATTCAGGATTTTGTTGTGTCTCAAACGGTTTCCGAATGACAAGCCCTCAAAGTTGGTGAACCTCAAAGAAGCCCTCCCAGCTCCTCCCATTGAAATGAATGGGGAATGAAAATACAGCTCCGGACAACTTGTAGAAACAACGGCCCCTAGAAAAAAAAGTACAAGTCCTACAGCTTTAAAAAATACACAGATGGAATCCTGACAAATTTTCCAGTTCACACATATAACTTGTACAGAGATTTGGTCAAAATTGTGGCAATGGTGAGGAAATGTTTGTAGAGTTTTGGTTGTTGTTCAGCTGCTCTGCTGCACTGCTGCAGTTTGAATGTAATGAGGCAGCAGATGATGTCATTCACTCACTGATTGGCAGCAGCTGGTCATGTGACTCACTGAAGGGGGGGAAATGGAATGTGTAACACACACCCATTATAAAGACTGAGGAGGAGCAAGAAATACATCACTTCAACTGTAATATCTCTAAAACACTGACAGATACCAAGCATGTAAATAAAGATCTGGAAGTAAATGTCCTCCCCGAAGGTAGGACCAACCTTGAGGAGCAAAAAAAAAAACCTTTGTCAACCTTTGAGCAGGTCAAAGGGTCAACAAGGGATGAAACCCTCAAAATGGAGGCCAAAGGGCATGAGGGACCTGCGCGTGAGGACCCGTCCAATGCTGCTTGTTATTATTCAACCAGACGCGTTTTGCTTAATTTGACCCCCTAAACACGCTCAAAAACTCACCAAAATCGGCACACAGCTCAGAATCGGCGAAAAATTTGATAAAATGAAAAAATTAACCCCTAAAATGCCAAAATCAGCTCTCTAGCGCCACCTAGGCCACACTAAAACGGCCCTCACTGCCAGTAGGAATGTCGTACAGAGATCAAACCCACATCAAAACAATTGTCTCATCGAGACCCACAAATCACGCGCTGACACCCCTGACCTATCTCAAACAGGAAGCCGGCAATCTGCCCTTCAAAATAAAATTTCAAGGAGAAAATGCTTCAGAAACTAAAATTATCTCCTCTGAGGCCGTAAATGGTATCAGCTTGAAACCCTAACCCTAATTTTCAGCAGTTCACAAAGTGATAAAAATGGATGAAACCCTCAAATTGGAGGTCAAACGGGCATGAGGGACCTGCGAGCGAGGACCCGTCCAATGCTGCTTGTTTTTATTTAACTTTTTCTGTCTATCCAGCATTATTTTCATTACTGTTACTGTCATGATGCATTCTTTACATGAAGTGCTTAAAATTCATTTTTTGCCTTCACTTTGTCTCTTTTGACCGCTCATGTCAGTGTTAATTTCTCGCCCTCACCTGTAAACGATCAGGTGTCTCTCCCTGGTTACTTTAGTCTAATGAAGAGCAGCAGCTCGTAACATCACTTGTTGTCATAAATGGTTTAAAGCTTTGAGCCCTGCAGTGTGGGAGCTGCTTTTTTGTTTTTGTTGTTATTATTGTCTTTTTCATTAACTCAGCACCTGCCTACTTTGTTCCGGATGTGCTTGTTTCTTGTGTCTTTTTCAGAGGGTTTTGAAATAAAAAGTGTTTTGATTAATTGTTTAGACCATTTACTATGACTGTGCCAGTCCCACTCACAGATGATCAGGATTATATAGACAGTAGAAAACTATGATGAAGGTGAAAATAACATATGATTCAGTTCTGTCCCCTCTGTTATTGACTACCTGCATTAATTGTCTTGGACAGAATGACCCTGAATGTTTTTCATTTTCAAACAACACTGTTATTTATTGCCATGCTCCAACGCTGTTGCAGAGTTCAGAGGGTGACAGACCTCCTGAAATGGCTTTTAAATATATGACTGTTTTTTACTGCAAAGCCTGGCTGTTCTCATGGCCATCAGCTTCTGTTCATTGATCTTTTTATTTAGGGATACAAGTATGAAACACTACCTTGTTAATTTAACAGGTGTGTTTTGACTGCTCTCATGCATTTTGAAAATATGTTTAAATTGTTCATTAAAAAAGTACTTTGTAAATACTTGAGTACTTTTAAAAAGTTTTGACTTAAGTGCTCTGAAGTAACAATGTCACAGAGCAACTTTGACTTCTGTTGAAGCTATATTTAGCTGGGCAGATTACTCAATAATTCATGTTGTGTTCTTTGTCCACAACTGTTCTTCAAAAACATTTAATCATACGTCTGTCCAAAAATATTGCAACACAAAGGATAATTAAGTTCATTGCTGTACCTTTATGTGTCTTGCAGAGGAATAGTCCCAGCACCAACAGCAACAAGACTGTTACTACAGCACCACTAACAATCCACAGAAGGCTGGGAGGATGAGAGACATGTTGGTCTGGAGATTGAAGCTCTGGATGGTATTTGTTCCCCATTTTTATTATGGATAGCCAACTTTCTGGTGACTCTCCGGCTTCAGTGATGCATTTGTAGAGACCTTCGTTAGATTTGGAAACAATTCTGATGGTCAGCTTGCTGTCATATGCAGTCTTGAGAGGGATATCATCTTTGTAGAAATTAGCTACGCATTGTTTTTGTGATATACAATGTTGACAAAAAAGACTGACATCATGTCCCTCCATCACTGGAGAAGCAGGAACATCCAGGATCACATCTCCATCTGTAAAACATTTAGATATTAGGACAAGTGAACACTGTATCATTGTATGAAAAAGTAGATTTGATTGGCTTGAATACTGTTTTAAGTTTATTGGACTGAACATTCCTATTTACATTAAGATTAAATCCATCAGTTATGCCAGGGTAAATTTCAACATAAAAACTTCATATGTACCTAAAGTTATTCTTAGTAATTGAAGATGTTAAATTATATCTTGAGCAGTGAGTCCAGAATTTAACTTCCACCTCCGCTCACAGACATACAATGCTACATCTGAACTCTTGATTTATGGTTGAGGCATGTTATTTATGCAGCATTCATACAGCTGACTTTTACCAACACTGAGAAAACATCAAAACTTTGGTAAAACTAAATTTCTGGGGTCCAGCTCATACTCTTGTTTAATCATCTTGAGGTCCTCCATCTTCTCAGGTTCAGACTCAGACGTGTTCAGCCTAGGTCAACCCATCTTTTCATAGAGCACAGAATTTACGTGATATTGAGCGTTTATGGTGAGTTTACAAATGCCAGTTGATTTCACCATCTGCAGTAAAAATATACTAACAATCGTGCATCCTGATCTATGTTGTGCTGAGTTGACTTAAGTTCATGCCAGTTATGGGAGCGATGTGTAGAGTTGTCAAACGTTGACTGAGGTGAGTTCACTGTGCCTGAACTATAATCTGGACATTAATGGGATGATACTACTCTGCTGGAGGTCTGCTGAGGTTTGTTTAACTACGAGCAGGCAGGCAACAACATTTGCCAACAGGGATGCACACACCTGTATCTGAGGGTATAAGGTAGGCGGAGGTCAACTCTTGCTGATGTTGACAAGCTTGTAAAACTTGCATTGCCCAACTGATGTTAACTTAGTTCTGTGTAGCCTTACTTAGCTTGACACGATTCGACAGTTCTCTATGTTGACCAAAGTTGTCCAAAATGTCTTTCATGTGAATGCAGCTTTAAGAAATTACTGACCCAACCACTGTTTCTGAAATGTCTATAAAATGTTCAGTGTCAATCAGAGCCACGTCCTTTTTAGGGTCAAGTTATATTTGATCATTTCAATATTTTACATCATGAATAACAGTCTACCTTAACAGAAATATGCAGTGATCCTCATAAAAAGGATCACTAAGAAAAATGTACTGTTAATGGATAGTGAAAATAAGAAAGTAAGGCAAACAATATGAGAAAAAATGTTATCTCTAAAATGTCCATTTTTATTATTTATGTTTATAATCTTGGCAGTGTAACATGTCAGTAATAATGATTTACTCTTTTGTTGACTGGTTGAATTTGTCTTTTTGTATTCTGGTTGGCAAGTTTGAGTTACTCACCTGTGACAATGATGTTGACGGCATTACTTGTTTCTCCGTCTGCATTTTCACACCAGTACTTTCCACTATGACTGTCTAAAGCTGGAGAAATTTCATAGTCTGGTGTAGATTGGTTATAACTGTGAACACTGGTCTGGACTTTTTTGAAGGGCTTTAGCATCACCCTCCATTCAGTCAGTCCCATGATTTGTTCACATCTTATGCTGATTTCCTCATAAGGGAAAAACTGCAGCCTGTCTGGAGTAATACGTGGTTGGAAAGCTTCACCTAAGAAAGAGCCAGAGGAAGAAAGCAGTTAGATTTATCTGGACTGGATTATTCACGACCAATGAAACAAGACTTCATTTAAACTGGCCGTATCAAATGAAAACAAATAATAATGTGTTAACATTTCTTTGTGAACTTGGCTCAGTTGAACATAGGTATGTTGCTAATCATTTGCCTGTGAAACTGTGGTCACATTAAGCTTTAATTTGTTCCAGTGTTCCCACGCACTTTTTAATCCCACAGTAAGACCTTTGTAAGACCTGAAATAGGGAAATTGCATGGAAAATGCATTCAATTGCTATGTGAATAAGAGAGTATGAAGAATGCACAAAAGTGAATATTTTGGGGGGATATGTATATATTTCTATACTAATTTCAGCTATCCAAAGTCATTGTCAAAATATACCGTTTTTCAATTTAAAAAAGCGTATTTCATCTTTGAAGAGCGACAAGCAGCACTGACTGTCGATGATATTTGTAGAACCCAAACTAGAATATTTTTTAAAGACCTTATACATTCAACAAAACAAATTCATATAACTGAAGACCAAAGGTTTATTCCTCTCATTCAGTCCTTAAACTTCAATGCCAAAAACCAACTTTACTGATCCAATAATTAGGATTTAAAAAACAATACACTTGAGGTGTGGTTAGTGGGGTGATCGAGCCTTCTCAGTTGCTGGACCCAGACTCTGGAACAAACTCCCCCCCGACATACGCACCATTACAGACTTTGGTCTTTTCAAAGCCCGGCTCAAAACATATTTTTTCAGACTGGCTTTTAATACACAGTAATGTGGTGACATGTTATTTTATTTTGTCTTGTTTTATTTATTTATATTAT
Organism: Cetoscarus ocellatus; assembly: GCA_037902135.1. Lineage (NCBI taxonomy): Eukaryota > Metazoa > Chordata > Actinopteri > Labriformes > Labridae > Cetoscarus > Cetoscarus ocellatus. The sequence continues at coordinate 198,451 of JBAMNC010002148.1, read as the reverse complement.
CTGATTTTATCTGATTTTATTTCCCTGACGTGTTCTTTTGTTGCTTTCTTTTAATCTGCTTTTATTTTCTTATCTTATTATTTATTTTTAACTGGAAAGCACTTTGGTCACTTCGAGTGTTGTAAAGTGCTCTACAAATATATTTTGATTGATTGATTAGTCTGTTTTTCTGTTTAATCTGCACAAAGTAATATGCAGAATGTGTACACTTATGTCTGAGATATTGGCTCTACACATTTACAAAAAGTTAAGTATCTCTCTGTTCAGATTAATTACTTTATGAGTGATAATCTGCAGATACCCAAAGAGTGCAGATATATTGTGCATTCCAAGAAAATGTACGAAAAGTTTCTTTGCTCACTAGAAACTAGAAACAATTGCACCAATTCGTTAGACCACTGGGCAGAGGCAGGTTACAGTACAAAGTCAGATTTTTATTCTATGACAAATTTTTAAAATGCACAATATAATAAACCAAAAAATAAACAAATCCTAAAGTACCTAAACTTATTCAAATCAACCCAAGCAGCAAACTCAAGACAAACCAGTAAAGCCATGAAATAAACACACTCATGCAAATGAAAATGCAGAAATAAACCAGATGTGAAAAAAACAATCAGACGAAAATAAGCACACTTTAATAAAAGACAGTAACCACACCCATGCAGATAAGGAAAACATAATTAACAAAATATACCCAGCGAAATGGATTACTGCAAAATACCAGGATTAAGGAAAAAGAAACAAATAACCCAACACAATATGAATCAACCACACAACCCAACCCCAACAGGGAAACAAACTATTTAAAAATAATAAAGTAACCTGTCCAGGACTGTAAACAGCAGGCTGCAGAGCCCTGAAACAAGGACACTGATGTGCCAGTGTTAAGCCTCTGTAGAAGAGGAACAGCAGAGTCAAAACTGCAGACAGAGTTTGTTCAGGCAGGGGAGATTAACAGTCCCAAAACAGAGGATCAGGATTTCAGTGTCCTTTCATTAGGTTCTGAACCTCTCGTAATGCCACGTAGTCAGCCCCAGCAGCAGAGCTGATGCCAAAAGAAGAGCCACCGCTGCTCCGGTTCACTAAAGCGGAGGTGAAACCATGAGATTGCAGCAGGGAACCACAGACAACAGCCACTTAACCCAGGAAAAGAAATACCACACATGATATATGAAATGAAATCTCTGTTTTGATGTGAGCTTATAAACACACCGTTAGTTCTCCAAGAGCACAAACCTCAGAGAAGGCATTTCCTTCAATGTCCAATGAAATATTGTCAAAAATGTAGAAAACTTAACTATGTAAAAATGTTACTGGATCTGCATCCAGATTCAGATCACTTCCAACATCCAGTAACTTCTTCCTTCTGCCATGACCAACTTTCTCTGAGAATTTCAATACAATTCATGGTTAATCTTCAGAGTTGTCCTGTTTGTAATCAAAAAAAAAGAAATGCTGGTGAAAACATAACCTCCCTAATAGAGGTAAAAAAATAAAAATAAATTAACCCACCATTCCAACTCATAGTCTACACAGAGGGTGCAGCATTCACCTTTGGTTGATCACATAGAGGTGGTGGCTTGTCAGGAATTACCGACAGTCACATGAGACATACTTTGTCCTGGCAAAACTAAATGTATTTGTGAAGTTAGTAGGTGTTTAGTAGACAGTCCTACACAGTAAGACTCACAAAACAAGATTTATTTTCCCCTTAGGTGAGTGGGTGGGGTAATAATTTCAGACACTTTATGGGTCATTTTCATGAAATCCTGCCTTTCAGTTTGAGTGATGCTGGTCTGCAGCAGTAGTCCATCCACACCAACTCAGAGGAACCTATAACACAAGGAGACACTGGAGCTCCCATTAATATAAAGATATAAAGATAATAATATAAAAGATATTAAAGATAAATTAAAAAAGGAAACACAGAGATTTGACTTTCGTTTCATGTATCACTACATTAAAGCACATGGAGACATCTCAAACACCAACATTCTAATGCAGAGTTTCTAGACTGTTCTGGGTCTAAATCAGGCATGTAATTGTATTTTTCATTTATAAAAAGTCCATCCATCCATCCATCTTCTTCCGCTTATCCGTGGTTGGGTCGCGGGGGCAGCAGCCTGAGCAGGGAAGCCCAGACTTCCCTCTCCCCAGCTACTTCGTCCAGCTCCTCCTGGGGGATCCCGAGACGTTCCCAGGCCAGCTGAGAGACATAGTCCCTCCAGTGTGTCCTGGGTCTTCCCCGGGGCCGTCTACCAGTGGGACGTGCCCGGAACACCTCACCAGGGAGGCGTCCAGGAGGCATCCTAACCAGATGCCCGAGCCACTTCATCTGGCTCCTCTCAACGCGGAGGAGCAGTGGCTCTACTCCGAGCCCCTACTGGATGACCGAGCTTCTGACCCTGTCTCTAAGGGAGAGTCCGGACACCCTGCGAAGGAAACTCATTTCAGCCGCTTGTACTCGCGATTGTGTTTTTTCGGTCACTACCCAAAGCTCGTGACCATATGTGAGGATAGGAGTGAAGATCGAGTGGTAAATCGAGAGCTTCGCCTTCCGGCTCAGTTCCCTTTTCATCACGACGGACCGACAGCACACTGCTTCCCCCTCCTGAGATACCGGATGGTGGTCCAGAATCTCTTCGAAGCCGTCCAAAAGTCGTTCTCCATGGCCTCACCGAACTCCTCCCATGCCCGGGTTTTTGCCTTGGCAACCACCGAAGCTGCATTCAGCTTGGCCTGCCGGTACCTGTCAGCTGCCTCCGGAGTCCCACTGGCCAAAAAGGCCCGATAGGACTCCTTCTTCAGCTTGACGGCATCCCTCATCGCCGGTGTCCACCAGTGGGTTCGGGTGTTGTCGCCACGACAGGCACCAACGACCTTACGGCCACAGCTCCGATCAGCCGCCTCAACAATAGAGGCCCGGAACAAGGCCCACTCGGACTCAATGTCCCTTGCCTCCCCCGCCACATGGTCGCACAACACGCTTGGGCCTGCCAGGTCTGACGGGCATCCTCCCCCACCATCAGAGCCAACTCACTACCAGGTGGTGATCAGTTGACAGCTCCGCCCCTCTCTTCACCCGGGTGTCCCAAAACATGTGGCCGCAAGTCCGATGATACGACTACAAAGTCGATCATCGAACTGCGGCCTAGGGTGTCCTGGTGCCAAGTGCACATATGGACACCCTTATGTTTGAACATGGTGTTTGTTATGGACCGTCTGTGACGAGCACAGAAGTCCAGTAACAAAGCACCACTCGGGTTCAGATCGGGGGGGGCCGTTCCTCCCAATCATGCCCCTCCAGGTCGCACTGTCGTTGCCGATTTGAGCGTTGAAGTCCCCCAGAAGAACGAGGGAGTCCCCAGAAGGGGCACTCTCCAGCACCCCCTCTAGGGAGTCTAAAAAAGGTGGATACTCTGAACTGCCGTTTGGTGCATAAGCACAAACGACAGTCAGGTTCCGTCCCCCCACCTGAAGGCAGAGGGAGGCTACTCTCTCGCTTACTGGGGTGAACCCCAACGTACAGGCGCCGAGCCTGGGAGCAATAAGTACTGCTACCCCTGCCCGGCGCCTCTCGCCATTGGCAACTCCAGAGTGGAAGAGAGTCCAGCCCCTCTCAAGAGGACTGGTTCCAGAGCCCAAGCTATGTGTCGAGGTGAGTCCGACTATATCTAGTCGGAACCGCTTGACCTCGAGCACCAGCTTAGGCGCCTTCCCCACCAGAGAAGTGACGTTCCACGTCCCTAGAGCTAGCTTCTGCAGCCGGGGATCGGACTGCCAAGGTCCCTGCCTTCGGCTGCCACCCAGCTCACACTGCACCCGACCACCTTGGCCCCTTCCATGGGTGGTGAGCCTATGGGAGGGGGGTCCCACATTGCCTTTTCGGGCTGTGCCCGGCCGGGCCCCATGGGTGCAGGCCCGGCCACCAGACGCTCGCCGGTAACCCGCATCCGAGCAAGGGAAACTGGGATCCAGTGTTGTGTCACTCCATAATGGTCTTCGAGCCACGCTTTGTCTGGCCCCTCCCCCAGAACCTGTTTGCCTTGGGTGACCCTACCAGGGGCATAAAGCCCCCGACAACATAGCTCCTGGGGTCATTGGGGCACACAAACCCCTCCACCGCAATTAGGTGGTGGCTCCACCTTTTTTTTTTTTTTTTTAAATTTTATTTATAAAAAGTAAGATTCAAAAAGTAGTTTATTGAAAAAATAGCATGTCAGGCAATGTCAGTGAAAGGTGGGAAATGTAACTGTATATGTAAGGTGTGTAGTGAAGAATGAGAGGACTCAGCATGTCTGGCTGATATTAAAGAAGCCATTTTGATTCAGCCAAATAACTATCATAGGCGAAGTCGAGAGTGTGATTCAGACTTTGGTAATCCAAGCTTTTGCATACAAATTATATTGAATAGTGCTGTAATGAGAACCTAAATACTCATTTAAGTTGGATCTAGGAATAGGGTTTTCATTTGGAAGTATGAAAAACTGAAAAAAACTTGCCTTACATTTAGCATATATCCTGTGGTCTTGAGGTGAATCATGGGAGAATGAAACTCTCTATTACAACTCCAGTTTTAAAATGAAATAAAAAATGTGACTAATGACAAACATCCATTGAAACCATGTGTTTTCACAGAAAATGTATGATTTTGGATTGACACTGTTTTATTCATCATGATTTTAGTTTTCAGCAAGACTTAATTGATAAAATGCATTAGTTTTTAGTGACACTTTTTTTTTTTAGTTTATTCCACAAATAAATAGAAACAAATGTTAGCAATATGATACATGGTGGTTATTATTTTAAAATGTATACAACTTTATTATAAATATTGTTTTATGTGAACAGTTTTATATGACAATGCCCCAGTGTAGCCTAATGATTCAGTCAATCAATCAATTAGTCAATCAATATTTATTTAGAAAGAACGTAAACATAACAAATGTCATGTCAAGTCACTTTACAAAAGAGTAGGTTGGAGTCATACTCTTCATTTATGTAAATGTTTGATAGAGTGTTTTTCCCCCAAACCATGAACTTTAAAAAAGGTAGACAGGATAAATTAAAGTTTTGTGAGAATGACCCGAGCATGACCTCCATAAATTCTATATTAAAATCTGTGCCCTTATTTTGGAGGGGTCAGTGGGATGGTACTGGAGTTGTTGCCCCAAAACATTTCAAGGGGAAACAATGACGTTAACTAATGCCATGAACAAGAGACTATACAGAACAGGCACTGACAACTGTGGAAAAGCTTTATTGAATATACAAGAAATCAGAAGATAAATCAAAAAAGCTCTCCTGGCTGATCATGTGTTAGAGTCTCAGTATTTTGTGAAGAGACTGTTATCTTTATACATCTGTCACCAAACATTGTGTTTGAATTAGTCTCAGGAATATCACTGAAAGCATAAATCATTCTAGGGCTCTAATTTCATAGACCAGGCGCATGGGCTGTGTCCAGGGCATTTTGCAATTTTTGTGCAGGCCAAACTTCTCCCAGGAGGAAACTGATGTGCTGGTCTGGGAGGTCCAAGCTCGCAGTACCAGAATATATGGTAATGCGAACAGACCTCCACGGGCTGATGATGCAAAAACAGCCTGGGAGAAAGTTACTAATATTGTCAATCAAGTCTGCCCACATATTCTGAGAACAGCTGCCTAATGGAAAAATGGTTCAATGATGTAAGGAGAAGGGCCAAACAAAAGCTGTCAGGTCAAAGAGGGCACACAGTGGCCACCGGGGGCAGCCCCTCCACCAGCATCACGAGGAGCTCAGTGGAGGACATCACGTCCTCCACACTCTGTGATGAGTATTGAGGGCTTTGGTGGGGTTGAAGTTGGGATTAGGGGTAAGGCAAAAATATTGTTCTACTAAATCAGGGAGGATGGTTCTCCTCAGGCTCCCTCCTCCTTCTCCAACCAGCAGTCCAAGTGCGCGAGGGGGAAGAGGAAGGAGACGCGTTGAAATACAGTTTATTTTTCTCATGAATGATTTTGTCTATCTTTAATGTGACTGAGTAAATTGTGACCAAAACATGTATAAACGGTAGGCATATAAGCACATTTAAGGACAGAGCTGTGCAGCCAGGTGGTCTCTCCTCTCCTGTGCACACTGCGCGCCTGTCAGCCAAATAACCACTGCACCAGGCGCACTTCGACTGCGCCGAGAATAGACCGGGCTGGAGCTGGCGAGCTTTCAGGGCACCTTCGGCGCAGTGTTTTGGCACAAAATTGTCACTGCGCCAAGCTGAATCCGTTGACACCTTCCACTGGTGTGCCACCACACCTATCTCGGCACAGCTGGTCATGGTGGTGTGCCGGACGAAATTACTGCTGTGTGGGGTGTGCCAACGCTCCGCCACCCTGTGCTGCGCCAGGAAATTAGGACCCTTAGGGTCAACTCAGGCAGAAACCTTGTTTCTGGTTACAGATTACAATCACAAAAATATAAATGACTTTCCTGTGGGACTTTGCCCCTGAAGTGTTCTGCCAACTGTAGTGAGGTGACTGAGTGACATAACAGTTAAGCTGCAAGAAAACTAAATACTTTTACCTTTTTAAAAATCGATCTTCAAAATATCCATAATTTCCTTCATTGTTAGTCAAACATGGCCTCTTCAAAACACCAATTTAAAGCTCTGTTGCTTTGCAAAGTGTTGTGTTTTTTAACCCAACGCTCTTTAACAGGAAATGTTCAAACTCCAGTATGACTCCACTGACTGATGCCACACCAACTAGTACAGTAGTCTTGTGCACTTGTTCAATAACTGATGCAAACAACAGATACAAAAAGAAGACATAAAAATAAGACATTACTATAGTCCCTTGAACTGGTGTACATTTTTAAAAAAAATCAAAAGTCATATGAGGATGTCAACTTTTGGTAAAGTCTGAGGCTCTGCTTTGGCCTAAGTAGAAAATTTTATCCATGACGAGGGAGCTTGAGAGCTCATTTCACTGGACAGTTGATGGTGTTTTAGATGCTTTCCAGTTCAAATCAATGCATTTTCTCACAACTAACAAGGCAAGATCCGTGTACTTACATTCATATTTATTTCATTTGTCAGACATATTACTTCCCAAAAGACAAAAACAAGGTGAAAAGGGCAACAGTTACATGTATATACTGAAATATCAATTTCATAAGAGATGAATAAAATATTGATAGTAAGTCACATGACCAAAACATGAAAAAAGTACCTTTATGTTTCTTAAAACGCCAACACAGAAATGATATCCCACTGTACAGTTTGTTTCATTTCTCTGGAGTGTTGTAAACCCCGTACATTTCCTACAAATAACAGACCAGACTTCTTGCTCGAGTTCCATACAAAGGTCTTGTTCCTGTTTCTTCCTAAAATAATCTGTAAATAAAAGGTAACTACAACATTATATAAAAGTACACAACACATATATATATAGAATAATATTAAAAAGAATACAATAAAATTATACATAATTTACAGTGAAGGTAGGGATGCAAAAGTGATCAAGAATACAGTACAACAATAATTGATGTGAAACAGTGAAATTCTATATAATAGAAAGAGTAAGTATTTACAGTCAGCCTAAGATAAATTTAAAAAAAAAAATCTTGAAAAACATCCGATCCTTATTGTGAAGTTTATGGGAAATAGCAAACCTGAGTAAGAGACAAAACGGACAGTTCAATTTAACGACAGAGATCATCAATACCCTTCTGATGGATGTCCTTGTTTGTTCCACATTGAGATATAAGCATTAATTTTAGCTTGTTCCTTGTGCAGATAAAAAAAAAATTCATGGCACTGAGTGCTGATGAAAATCTCCACATTGCTTCAAACAGCAGGGATCACTCAAAAATACAACTTTTAGCACAACGGAGGAATTTGCCACACTTTTGTGAAATGCTTTACCAGAGTTTTGAGTCTTTTATTTTTTGCAGCAGCAAAAATAATCAGTCAAAAGCTCAAAAAACAAACTTAAGCATCATTGAAGCTGTGTAGGATAGTTTGAGAATTAGATTGTTCTTTGATAATAACAGTTTGACAGATTAATAAACAGCCATGAAAATTCCTCGTTTTGCCGTTTTGAAATCAAATTAGGTCACCTACGTAAATCGTGTAAATCCGATGAGATTTTTTCTGGGGGGTGGGAGGGGTGGGGTGGTGGACGGGACATGGAGGTATACCAGGGATGATCAGTGAACTGCCAACAGGTGCGCGTGTCTAAGGGAGCTTTGAATTCAATAAAAACATTCACTCTACAAGCGCGAGAGCATGACAATATGAGCGCAAAGGGCTCATCTGTGTGCCGGTGAGGCACAGCGCACGGGACAGGGATCGTGAATCACTTTGTGTGTTTTAAGAATTCAAACGGTGTCTCGTTGGCTTATGTGCAGTTTGAAGGTGTAGTCAGTAATGTGGGAGAAAATGAGTAGAGAGGTTGTTAGTATTTTACGTTTAAACGAATACTGACCCACCTCTCCCTTCATACTTCACCCCCGAAGTTCAAGGATGCGCATTGTCATGGAAACGGCCGTAGAAACTGCGTAGCTGACCAACATGGCAGAGGCCGGACCAGCCAACGCTCGAGGGTAACTACCGTGTCTCTCTCTTATGTTAACTGCGCATGTGACGCAACCTACTCCCCCTCCCCTCTGTCTGACCTGTGCATGAGTGTGAACCACCCCCTGGGCGTGAGGTGGTGTACCGATGTTACGGTGGCTCTGACACACAGGATTTACCTGCTGAAATTCAGAGCCCAGGCTGTGTATTGAAACCGGACTTTTTTTTCAGCATGCTCTCAGAAGTGACAGCTTGCAGATGGTGAGGAGAAATACGGTGATTTTGACAAACAGTGCATCGGATTACGATTGTTGACTATGCCTTTAAGTGAACACAATGATTAAAAAATGAGGAGTCAGTCTTTTGGTAAATTCAAACTCGGAGTATCCTGTTATCTTAGCATAGAAATGGGGTGTTTCCTATGACAAACTTCAGACTTGAGATATCTAGAAAACAACCAACATATAGATGTTATTATGAGAAACATCGTGAGTAAGATTTTTTGATGTATGATCTCCCAGGGCTCTCATTATTATTTAATGTTTATAACATTTTTTCCTCCAGTCTCTTTGCACAAAAGATGTTTTTTTTCAACCTTAGTTTCAAACTACAATGTTGTTTCACTAAACAAATTAAAGTGGTTGATCTTTTTAAGGTTTTTGTCATGGTGACTGTTTAGATGGTGATTGTTTCTCAGAATAGAGCTGTAAGAGCCGTACCTTCACTGTATGTTTTATCTAAAAAGTGAAAAAATAAATGTTTCCTTCCACTTTCCAAATTCACAAATGATAAAAGCTTTTATGTATTTCCAGCTAAAGGACAGAGTCACCCCCAGAATTTAATAGGTACTTTATTATAAATTCATACTGTTTTGTAATTCTGCTTGATTTTTCTCTGAAAATGCATCAGATTGATGCTTTTAAATATGAAATATTCAAAATTTTCTTCCGGGGGAGCATGCCCCCAGACCCACCTAGAGGGATTATTGCCTCCTCACCTTTTTCAACCCCGACCCGTTTTCATGTCTGAATAAAAACACAATAATGTCTACATGTAATTTCAGTGCAGCAATTCACCAGTCAAAGTGAATGCTTTTGCAAAAGTCCCATCATAAAAAATACAAACAAAAAACTAACTATGTTGCAAGATAAAATATCTTCCAACAAACTGAATGAGGCCCTGTGGGTTTTGTAGACATGTTACTATAACTGTCCTGTAGGTGGCAGCAGAGTTTTAGTTTTTTTTATCTGAATGAAACCACACTGATGTCACAGCTTTTGTGGTTCAAAGCTCAACACGAGCATTTATCTGATTGAATCATACCAGTTTTTTAATCAATATTTATGGATCTTTCAAATAAAGAAGTTAGTGAAAAAAATTAGACCTTGAAGGACACACAATATGATCAGCATGATATCACAACTGGTAGAAGTAGTCAGGGGCACCGAAAAGGGGGGATAAAGGAGAGGGATTCTAGGGGCCCATGATTGACAGGGGCCCAGAGAGGCCCCTAATACAATCATAACACTGACAAAAAACATATATTTTACACACAATTTATTGGGAACACTAAGTTTATATGTTTTGCGATACATTTCTCAACCTGCCCCCTCCCCCCTGTATTTATGTGAAATGGTTCAGTCCACCTGCTCCGTCAGACAGCCTGCAGAGCACGAACTTTTCACAGACAGCGAGTGGAGGAACAGGCAGAGAGGCAGGATGCCTCACAAATCTGGGAGCACCCAGTTCTTCCATAGGAAAGGTCGGTCTGTTAGTGGTTCATGTGATGGAAAGTTCTGGAACATCAGCCTGTTGTCTGTTCCTAACTTTGTCCATAGTTTATGAACTAGCTCAGTTTTCTTCCATATTAGCTCAAATTTCTGAAGAAAACTCTGGACATTTCACTGTTATTTTAGTTACATAACTCAGGCAAACGCTTAGCAAGCTGCTCTGCCCATAGTCAATCATCACCCCCCCACACAGACTCATCAGGAGGAGCAGCAGCTGTCTGTCAGTCCCCCCGCCCCACCTGAACAAGCCCAGGTACCCCCTGAGGAAGGAGGTGAGCAGCTGTGTGTTAAATTAATCCATTATTATGGAGAAAAAAACATTAGAAAACAAAAAATCCTTCTGAAAAAAAAAGCCAGTAGTCAGTATTTCAGAATGATTTTAATGATTGAAAAAGCACCAGCTATAAATATAATTTTTTCATCAGTATTTTGGGACTCTGCTCTGCAGCAGGAGGACATTTATAGTTCATGCAGACTGGGTAACAGCTCTCAGTCCAATCAGAGAAATGTTTACATTTTCTGGAAATCAGATGGTTAAAAAGCAACAACCACATAGCCTCATATATGTATTTTTTCACCACAAATCTAATGCCATCACCTGGGAGCCTACAGTTTTGGAGATAAATTAAACCTGCATGTGGGACTACATGCTCAAATTACTATGTATATCATAAAAGGCAACTGGTCATTTTGTTTTTGATGGTGTTTTCTCCATAGATTATATTTGCATTTCATTTTAATGGAAGAGGTTATATTGTATATAAGTTTTGTATTTTATGGTAATTATTCTAAAGATAATTTTATGTTCAAGTCTTAAAAGGGAAGAGATTGTTTTTTAAAATTGTGATGGCCATGTGGATGGTTGGCTTTGTACTGCCTCCTCTGTCCTCTGTTTCAGAAACGGCTCCATCTGGTGGGGATCAGGTTGGGGTATCTGGCACTGCAGTTTGCAGGCAGAGCTCAGTGTGATTACAGAGCAGCTGCACCTGTGTGGAAAGGCATATAAGCTTGAGTCTTTCAGTTGTCTCTCTCTCTCTCTCTCTCTTGTTGTGGCCTAAACCACCTAGCCATAACAAAATATCAAGTATTAGTTTTGGAACAAATAATTAAATCTAAACTAGTTTCATTGTATTTTCAGTGCTTCCCCTACCAAGTGACTGCCATGTTGTTCTTTTCACAAATATAGGAATGATGGCTAAAAATATCTTTAAAATACAGTTTTATGTAAAAAGTATCGAAATTTTCTGCTGGCCTTGCTGCCGGCTATGGATGGCCCAGTAAGAATTATTTTCATGGGGCCTGAAATCCCTGGCAGCACCCCTGGAAGTAGTAATATTGTAACTATAATAAGTTGGCTTTGTTGTAGCAAAATTAGTTTCTTTGTCATATGAATATTTGACAGGTAGGCCTGTCATAAGGTAGGCAATTGATTTATTTTATAATAAGTTCTGGGTATGGGACCTCCATGTATAACCCTGCTCACTGATTTATTTATTCATTTGTCTAACATGGACATACAGTCACATTGCTGCTGTAATATTTAATAACATACACGTCGCACATGCCCTGCTTTAAATTTTTGTACCAGAATGCTAACTTACAACAGATTATACTTCTGTAAAATTATCACCACAATCATACAGATATGAGGACCCTCCTGAAAACCAGATGTTGCATCTCAAGAGACTCACCTCTTATAAATTTGTTTTCAGCAGAAACAAATATAAAGAAGACAGGTCTATGATTGCTTCATTGATCTGTTACTAACTCTAGTTCTTACTTTAGTCCACTTGTCTCCACTTACCTCCCTCCCTTTGCCCACACACCCAACACAGCATCGTGTGGATTTGCTGTTCATCATGAGACTGGGGTCCTGCTGCCATGATGGAGGGATTCATGATTGGCTATATGGATTCATGTTGGGTGTTGAATGTATATATTTGTATATATATGTATATGTGTATTTTATATATGTATATATGTATCTATGCATATATGTGTATCCATAATATGAAAAGTTTGTCTTCAGTGTGCTCTGTTGTAAAGTGTCTTGAGATAACACTTGTTATGAATTGGCGCTATACAAATAAAGATTGATTGATTGAACACGTCCAAGGAAGGCATAAAGATATAAATATAAATAAAAGAAAACTACAAGGTTATACAAAGAACACTACAATTTTACAACCAGCATAATTGTAAAGAATAAAGTTAAAGGTAATGTACAGTGATGGCAGAAATGTAAAATGATCTAAAATACAGTACAACTATAAATAATGAACAGTAAAATTATGGATAAGAAAGAATAAAATAGAGTAAAATAGATGGCTAATAGACCTCCTGGTACCTGATAATGATAATTATTAAAAAGGCAAATTACAAGTAGAAGTGTGCCAATACATCGATGCGACACATGAGGATTCAATTATGATTCAGAAATGTTCATAATCGATTATTTACCACAGTGATTCCCAAACTGGGGTACGCGAAGTGACGTACGGGGTACGTGAATACCTGTCAGGTTTCATACAGTTGTTTCAGTAATTAAAGACCCATCTGGCAAATGTTTGTATGGTGAGCTTTGATGGAGGCCTGAAGTATTGGAAGAGAGGCTGGATGCTGGATTTGTGAGGCATCTTGGAGAAGGAAATCCCTCCTGAATTGTCTAAGATTCTCATAGTAAAATTATGTTCAGTCAGACACCCTTCTTATTAGAGCTGTGGTGAGTTTGTAACAGTTTTAAGTTCATAACTGAATATTTCCAGAAATGTAAATTTGTTTTTTCGAAAGTGAACTGGTGTTGCACACTGAAATTGTTGGTAGATAAATCTATTTTGTGAGAAATAATTCACTTGAAGAGATGTTATTTGTATGTTAATGCTTGTTAAATGTGGGAGGTGGGGGTGGCGGCAGGCTTACAGACACATTTCTTTTTCTAGCTGCTATAAGTGCTTGAGAGTAGGGGTACATGACTGGAGGTCAAGTGTCTGAAGGGGTACAGGCTGTGAAAAGTTTGGGAACCACTGATTTATCATAATAACTTAAGGCCAGGAATAAAACCGCTGCTTGCGGAACGATAGCTGCGTGTGCCGTTCAGACACCTTAAGGGACGGACCCGGGTGAAGATGGCAGCAGCTAGTTCTTTAGCTACACTTACAGAGCGTGAGATTCACTCATCAGGATTAAAAGCCAGCGTTTGGAAGCATTTCGGTTTTTATGAAGACGAAAATGGAAAGGACGTTGACAAAACCTACTGCATATGTAAGGTGTGTAAAACCAAAACTAACTACAGTGGTAACACTACAAACAAGCGCCAGCACCTCACACATTTCCATCCTGGGTTAGAGAAGGACAAGAATCAGCCGGTTGTTGTTACTAACCAACGAATAATAGAGGAAGGACTATCAAAACGTCTCTGCAGCTCCAAAAGGGCGAAATGAATCTCATCATCCATTGGAACCTTTATCATTAAGGACCTATGTCCACATGCTGTCGTTAACAACCAGGGCTTTTGTGCTCTGACGTTGGAGCCTAGACACAAACTCCCGAAGCAAAAGGATTTTGCCTGAAAAGCAGTTCCTGAACTCTACGACAGGACCAGAAGTACTGGAATCACTGAAGAGATGAGCATGCAGGGTGGCTCTGACATGTGATGCATGGACTTTAGTTGCTACACAATCATGTGTCATGATAATGGAGCACTTAATGAATGAGTTCTCCAAACCAGAGTGAATGTTTGCACTTCAGGAAGGTAACTGGTAATCTTTGTTTGATAGATAACTTTATATTTATTTGGTTGATGTTACATGTCTGTGTATGTGTGCTGCTGTGCTGTTCCCTCCCTCTCTCTCTTCAGGTTCCTCTGCTGCAGTGAGTGTGTGTGGGAGGTGCTGCTGGTTGTCTTGATGAGCAGCAGTCTATATGTAGCAGGAGAGAGCTGTGGTCTCTCTCTTTCTACTCCTCTTCTCCCAGCATTTCCTGTGTGGAGCAGTGGTCACCTGCATGTGCTTTTGTGGAGCCGTCCAGACTGTGTGAACTGTGCAGGCCTCCAGTGGCAGTGGGGCCTGCAGTGACTTGAGTGTTTCCTTTTCTACTTTTAGGGTTTATTTCTGAAGATACCATCGGCTTTGGGCTTGTCTTAAGTTGTTGTTAATTTCTTTTTGAATACACATTCATCACTTTTTTTCATAATTTGCATCAACAGTTATTTGACCTGGGTTTTTCAAATTATTGTTACTACCTTCATCCCCTTTAACATCTTTGGTTCGTAACAGTTGATATCGGCCTAAAACATTTATTCTCTGTATCATCTGATACTGACATTTTTTCTGGTATGTACAGCCTTACCTCACCTTATCATTACAGCATGGGTAAACTTCATAATTAAAAGAATTATGTTTTCAAGAGTTAATTGTTTTTTTTTCTTGTTTTACATCTGTTCCTCACACAAGTAAACAGTCACATTGAAAGCAATGAGTCAGTTTTCATAAGGTAAAGACTTTTTGCTCTTGATTAAACTTGGTGGGACCTGTTCAGTCAAAGAGGGACTGAGACAGTTTGATTTCTTTTATTTTAAGGTGCTGAAAAAGTGAGGATATGTGTTTAACACTTGTCTTAGGCTTCGTAATAAGTACTCTCAGTGCATAAACTGTACATGTCTATCTTGTGTTTGAAAACAATGCAATAGCATCAATGGAGTTAAGGCGGGAACAGCAGACATTTTTAAATAAAAATGGCATGGGTGTAAAGAATTAGTGACAAGTTTGAAACACGGTGGTACATGATCATTACAATATTCAGATGGTGTACTTTTAAATGGCTTTTAAAATTGTTTCAGTGTCGTGCACAAGGCCATTCTTAAGTAGTGTTGTAAACTCAGTGGGAGGACAGTTGTGAGGAGGTCAAATCAGACTGTGAGGGTTTGACCTGCAGTAACAAAGTGAACTGAATGAGGGGGGAGTTTTGCTGCTGATGCTGCTGAGCCCCAGGGGAGGCGTCAGCAAGGCCTGACATGTGGACAGGTCATGGTTTTGAAGGTTAATGGAAACGTACGATAAATATATCTGAAAACAGAGAGTGGCTGCTTCAGTTCTGTGGTGTAACAGCATCAGACGTGACAGAGAGCAGATATGAAAATGTGGTTAAACTGTTAAACTACAGTCACAGCTTTAGAAAAAGACAAACACAATGTGGTTATGATGAAGATTATAGATGAAGATCAGCATCAACCACACAAACCTTTATAAACTATTCTTTGAATTGTACAATGGTCACACCATGACAGCTGTTTTTCCATCCACCTATTTTAACACATGAATTGGTGCACATTACAAATCAGCCAATAAAAAGGGAGGTATTGAAAATGATTTTATGATGCAGAAATGTTGAAAATCTGTTGAATTGTGCCTAATTATAAAGTTTAATCTGTAATTATCCATCAAATTATTTTAAGGTAAACCAGAAGATTAAGGCACAATATGCAAAACAATCTTTAAAGATGTCAAATCATCCTGTAAGTCTTTACAAGTCCAAGTTAATATTTTAATATCTGATAAACACTAGCAACCCACTGTTTAAAACATTTACTTTTTATTTTTCAAGAAATCATTCAGAAATTTGCCTAAATAATAAAATTATTAACTTTTGTACAACAAGAAATGTTTTTTTTTAATTAGGGGTGAACTTATGTATTGAAGAGACAATAAACTTATCATTTCGTTCATTCACTAATTCTGGTAGCATTAACAGACTGTGCAACACATGCATGAGACCACCTGCCTTTCACCGATCTCAACAACGATCACTGGTATCTCATACTTTGTAGCCTGCGGCTTGTAGAGGCTCTGCCCCTCCCCCCGCTTTCCTCCACACTGCGCAGGCGTGCAGCAGCAAACCACAACAAACATGTCTGCTGTGTGGAACTTCTATACGGTCTGTTAGAGTGACGTAAAGTTTGCATCCTGCACCACATGCAACAAAGAGAATATCTCATGGGGGAGGCATGTCAGAAGGCTTAAACACAACAAATCTACTTCAACATTTTAAGAACAAAAGCGTGGCAGGATATGGTGAGTTTTCGAGGCTCACAGCGGAGAATGAGAAGAGGACAGCCGGATCAGCGACAGTCAGACGGCAGTTAACGCAGACCACGCTCTGCAACGCTCATCCGTATGAGCCTAACAGTCAGACAGCTCTGCCGAGTACTCTCACTTGGAGCCCCGCTATGTGCTACGGGGACGTAAATATTTCACATACGTAGCCCTGCCAGAGCTCCACCAGACAGTGTAGGCTACTCTCACATCGAACATAAAGCGATGCTCTCAGGTATTTTTAGTAACTTATGATAGTTTATTTAAAGAAACCTGCGTTTGACTTTGAAATTATCCTTTTTTTTGACTTGACATTATTTAATTTAGCTAATGCTGTGACATATGTTGCCTTTATTTGACTTTCTGCTCTATTCAGCCTGTTGAGAGCCTTAATATTTTCAGTCTGTTAAAGATTGTGTGACTGATAGCAGGTAAATTTAAGTGTTTTTCAGTTGTCCTTTTGATTGAATAGTTGCTGCATTTTGCCTGCTAGTTTTTTGTATTGTTTCTCTTTAAGAAACAAGTAAAACATGTTTTTGTCTAAATTAAGGCAATTACATGGTTCTTTTTTTCCAGATCAAGTAGCCAGTAGCACTCGTCATGACTAAATAAAAAAATTTACAGCCAATCTATGTGATCGGTATTGGTGATCAGAGTATCCCTAGTAATAGTTATATTTAAGCTTTAAAATATTATTTCAGCTAATGAAATTCTGTATACTGGTGTATTTAATTACAGAAACATAACCATGATTTTGTTATCAATCAGTGTTAAGTTAGGGTGGCTGTGGAATAAACCTTACATTGGGTGATGGTCGAATACATTTATTAAGTATGATACACACACACACACACACACACTCACACACACACACACATTTTTAAAGAGCACCAATCCTCCACTTTACAAGAATTGACCTGTTTCTCTCATTTTGGAAATTTATGTGCATCAAGAACTGTGTTAAACAAGTAAAATTATGATTCAATATTGTCTTTTAAATATAGACATTCAGCAATAATAGCTTCTGATTTTGTCGCAGTTTTACTGAACATGTAAGAAGGACATATTGACATTTTCATAACTGCCTAAAACAACAGTTGACTTTTTCAGCCATTATCCACTGATACCAATATCGTGCCTTGAATTCCAGTCATCCTTAAATTTTGAAATTCCATTTGTTCTTGCAGATAGAATTATGAACATGTATTTGGAATGAATTAATGAATCCATAAAATATGTTATCAACAATTTACTCAAACAATACAGGAAATCAACAGAATTATAGAGGACTTTGGTCTAGTCTACAACTGTGTGGATATTTTTTCATCCTCAAAAATAATTATTTTCAAAGTTTTACCACCAACCCAAACTTCTTTCTGTTCTTAACTGGAACATTTGAAACTTCTTTAGAGAGATTAAACCTTTAATGGACCTACTAATAATCAGAAATATTTCCTGTTTTTGTTCACTTGTGATGTTTGTTGATAATTCATACTTGAAAGTGAACTTTTAAACTCAGGACTTCACCACTGCACTGAAGACTTTGGTTTCACTTGCTTGTGAAATCAGTTGTGGTTTTGTTAGCAACTCACAAGAACAACACATCAGATTATTTTCAGACAGTATGAACTGTATTGATAGTGATGCACGCTTTACACAGATATTTGACACGTATTACATTCATACATAAAAATATAGCTGTTAGAAATACTCGCTAACCACAATGCAGAAGCTGACCCAGAGTAAACTCATGTCCCAGGTTCATCAGTCTTAAACAAAAAAAAAAAAAACTAACCTGAAAATGGTAGGCTTTATGCTTGTAAAATATTTTGGCCAGGTAATGTAAAAAACAAAGAAGAAAAATTCAAAAACTACAATGAATTTAAACTATTTGTTGCCTTTTTTGACTGAAGAACAAAGATATCGAACTTCATCGTCATAAGATGACAGGCCAGTCATTTTCAGGGTGAGCGTTGTGTTTGGTGAGCACTGTTACTTAGATATCCATCTGGAAAATTACATATCAGGAATATAACATAACAAAATGTGACTCAACTCCTTAAGAAGTCAAGTTGAGGAGATTTTAAAGGCAAGGCAAGGCAAGTTTATTTATAGAGCACAATTCGTACACAAGGTAATTCAAAGTGCTTTACAGAACAAGAAAAATCCATTAAATTCACAATACAAAATAAAAACAAAAATAATCATTATAAAACGAACTCTAAAAGAGAAGAGTGCAGATAAGATCCTTTCAGTCATATGCACAGTTAAACAGAGCTGTTTTGAGCCTAGATTTGAACATTGTCAGTGTAGAGGCCTGTCTCACATCTTCAGAAAGACTGTTCCAGACTTTAGCTGCATAAAACTGAACCCTGATTCCCCATGTGTAGTCCTGACTCTGGGCACCAGCAGGAGGCCGGTCCCTGAGGTCCTCAGAGTCCAAGATGGTTCATATGGCACTAACATGTCAGAGATGTACTTTGGTGCTAGGCCGTGGAGAGACTTGTACACAAGCAGAGCTGCTTTAAAGTCTATTCTCTGAGTCACAGGAAGCCAGTGTAGGGACCTGAGCACAGGACTAATGTGCTGGTACTTCCTGGTTCTGGTCAGGACCCGAGCAGCAGCATTCTGGATGTACTGCAGCTGTCTTACAGCTCGTTTGGAGAGGCCAGTGAGCAGGCCGTTACAGTAGTCTAACCTACTGGAGACAAATGCATGGATTAAAGGTGTAAGAAAAAGATTATTAGACTGACTGAAAAGCTTTAGAGATTGTTTCTACATGTGAGTAATGCAGATTGGCTCTCAGGTCCTGTCTACATGAAGACGAAAACATCATAATTTTTAAAACATTTTCCATAAACATGGCATCGTCCTCATTAAAACAGAAAATGCTGTGGTATATATGCCAGGTCTGTACGTGGCGCTGCAGTGCTGCCACAGAAATACACCAAAACCAGAGAAGAAGACCTGGAGCATGTGCATAAAACATGAACACGATGTAAACAAACTCTGGCACACATTGTTCTTCATGACCTCTTGTTGCTCACGGTGGTCGTAGAGGAGCAGGTGATTTTGGTTTATGAGTCATAACAGGAGCTTCAGCACGAACTCGACATTATTCCACCATTGTTTCTGCTGTTGTCAGGGTTCATGCATGCAGCTTCGGGTCGAGGTGGGCAATGGCTTCATAGTTTCTGAAAACGTTGTCCACATGCAAATGCAAGGTCAGCATTTTTAGATCTAAAAACTTGATACTCTTAATTTTGTCTCCATGTGGACAGCCCTGAGGCTTCTACGTGAATAACACGATACAATATAAGAATCAACAGAGATCATTTCACTGCTGTATTAATGGGGCTTAACGGCAGAAAAGATGTCACCATCTTCCAGTAAACTGTTTTTCTGTCTTCTACTGGACCTGTTTGATCCTGGAAGTGGAAAAAGAAAATAAAACGTTGTCATCCATGTTTTTACTCAGATTGTAAGAAGTTTAATGCAGTGAATTTGTCAGTTACTTTCAGATAGTCATGCAGTCTGTTTTTATTTTTTTTGTTTCTCTTCTTTCAGTTGCACACTATTACAACGAATATGTACGCAAATGTTGGAGATGTTGATGAATGTTTGCCCTAATTGCTCTGATGTTCATGTTTTTTTTTTTTTTATAAAGAAAAACGAAACAGAACTTTAGAGGTTGCAAATATGGCCTTAAAATTAAATCACAGTATGTTCAAGAACATCTGAGATGATAAATACATCACATTATTATTAAAACAATACTAAGCAGCAACTAATGCCAATTGCAACTTACAGAAGCAGTATTTAGAAATGCAAGCAAATGAAATGATTATTGTATCCTCATTTTTTTTTCTATGACCCTAAGTCATTGACACCAGACTTCTCAATCCGTTTATTTTACAGTGTTTCCTGCAGGACAGTCTGCTGAGAATGTGGCTGTATAAGATAGACACATATATTGTACATATTTTCTATTCCCGTCTCTCTATGTCCGTCTCGATTTGAATTGATTTTTCTGAACTTTGGGACTGTTAAATGATTCAGTGTGTTTTCCAAATTGATTTTACAATCTCTATTATCAAACACATAAAGTCAGAATCTGAACTTTTGGATAAAGTCAGTCATTTGCATTTATAGGCTTTGAGTATGATTCATGTTGCTCTGTCTTTCTGTCTGTCTTCAACATATAATGTGTAATAATAATGTAATCATTACTGTCTGATATTTATCTCCTTTCTTACAGTATGATGGGATGTGGTGGCTGTTGGGTTTTTAGTGGAAGATTTAATTTGGCAGTTCAAATGTGTTTTGTATTATTTCATGTTCAGAGAGTATCTGTCTCTCTGTGATCATAACTCTTCCTCATTTTCCTGATCTGCTTCTGTTGTATCTCTCTGTTCAAGACCAGCCTTCTCACAGTGATGCTGATGAAACAATAGCCACAGTCACACAAATACCCATCCTCTTTTTAGTTGACAACTTGGAGAGATGACCTTGAGGGTCAGACTGCAGTGTTTAGTAAACATCAGAAGTGACCGTCATCTCCCTCCTTAAGCAGCACGTGTTGGGCCTACAGAGCAACACGTGCACACGTCAAAGCTGCACTGATGAATACCTGCCAGCTGGGCTCTACCTGAACTTTAGAGTTCATTGTCTTATTGGGTGCATCAGCCTGCAGTCTATTCAGATTACAGCCCTATAATTACTCAACAGGGTATAAAGTCTGTCAACAGAAACATATTCCTTCATCTTTCTGTTCAATCAGTGATCATATTCTGATCAAGTCTTGGTGACACTCATGATCCACATGAGAACTTTGGCTTTAATCCATCAATTTTAATAAAATATATTTGTTATTTGAGAAAGTTTATACTGATCAAAAGCAAAGAAAGAATCAATGCTATATATCATGAACTACCTTTTGCACATCTTTAGCTCTCAACTTTGGCACAAGTGACATTATCAAACTCCAAATCACTGTCACCACTTGGTACTGAAACAAAGAAAAAGGCAGAAAATTCTTGACTTCACATCAAGTTTTCATTAAAAAAAATGATGAAAATGTTTTTAAAGACTCACAATTGGCGTATTAAATAGAATGATTTTACCTTTATTCTTCCTATGTTTTTTCCTAACAGCACATGTTTCCTGGTGTAGATCAGCATCACTGTGCTCTGCTGAGGCAACAACAGAAAAGATCAACAGTTTTAGTATTTATAAAGTGGCCGGTGATCGTTTCTTGGTCAGGAAGACAAAGACATAATTGTCTTTGAGTTAAGTCTTGACCCGTGTGGACATTGAGGTAAATTTACATAATTAATGTACCTCTGTTTTTATAAATATTTTTGCAAATTGTCATTTTGTCTTGATTGACATCTGGTCAGACAGACAAACTGTGTCTTTATCTTTATCTATGCTGTACCTGTGTTTTGTCACGTTTCTATGGTAGCACACAGGATAACACACTGGAAAAACATGTCAAACCTTCAGTTTGACTGAAACTGGAGTTAAGAGGATGATTCTCCACCTAATCACTCATTGTT
The DNA here is from genome assembly GCA_037902135.1 of Cetoscarus ocellatus. Lineage (NCBI taxonomy): Eukaryota > Metazoa > Chordata > Actinopteri > Labriformes > Labridae > Cetoscarus > Cetoscarus ocellatus. Next base: position 176,459 of record JBAMNC010002148.1, on the reverse strand, counting down.
CTGTCATAACATGATTTAGGTTTTAAAAAAGGGGAATTTGGAAAAGGGCTCCCATTCTGCAGAGCTCCAAGCTTTAATTCATTAATTACTCCAAGTGACAAAACATCAGTGATTAGTAAAAATAATTGAAAAAAGAATGTAGAAGTATAAGTAGGAAGTATTGATGAAGATAATTTCACTACAATAACAAAATGATGAGAATGGTATACAAAGACTGACAATTCAAGAGTAAATCATAAAATAAATGAGTACAATAAAGTAAAGACCAATGAAAAAGGAAAAAATAAAATTAGATACAAAATATCTTTTTATTTTACAGCTAGTTTTGTCACCATTATATGATTATCTTCCCACATCAAAATGTGACACGATTTTTTGGTTTTTATTTAACTTTTTCTGTCTATCCAGCATTATTTTCATTACTGTTGTTGTCACTATACATTCTTTACATTCAGTGCTTAACATTTATGTTTTTGCCCTCACCTTGTCTCATTTATCCGCTCATGTCAGTGTTAATTTCTCGCCCTCACCTGTAAACAGTCAGGTGCCTCTCCCTGGTTACTTTAGTCTAACACAGAGCGGCAGCTCGTAACATCACTTGCTGTCATTAATGAGTTAAAGCTTTGAGCCCTGCAGTGTGGGAGCTGTCTTTTTGTTTTTGTTGTTATTATTGTCTTTTTTATTAACTCAACACCTGCCTACTTTGTTCTGGATGTGCTTGATTTTGGGTCTTTTTCAGAGGGTTTTGAAATGAAAAATGTTTTGCTTTAATTGTTCAAACCATTTACTATGTACAAACTTGATCAGGGACCACACTGAAAGCTATGATGAAGGTACACATACTTCATGGTTCAGTTCTGGCTCCTCTGTTATTGACTACCTGCATTAATTTTCTTGGACAGAATGTCCCTGAATGTTTTTCATTATCATGTGAACAACACTGTTATTTATTGCCATGCTCCAGTGCTGTTGCAGAGTTCAAAGGGTGACAGACCTCCTGAAATGGCGTTTTAAAAATGTGACTGTTTTTCACTGCAAAGCCTGGCTGTTCTCATGGCCATCAGCTTCTTTTGATTGTTCTTATTATTTAGGGTTACAAATTTGAAACACTACGTTGTGAATTTAGCAAAAAGAAAATCATGTTTTCTAAATAAACGTAATGAAGCAGAATGTGCACAGGTGTGTTTTTGACTGCACTCATGCATTTTGATAGCAGAATGTTATATGTTATAATAATTAAATTGTTCATTAAAAAGTACTTTGTAAATACTTGAGTATTTTTAAAAAGTTTTGACTTAAGTGCTCTTACTGAAGTAACAGTGTCACAGAACAACTTTTACTCTTGTTGGGGCTATATTTTACGGTGGCCCTGAAGGCCAATGGGAATAAACATTTCAAAAAGCGCAGAAACATTTCATAAAACACAAAAACATTTCACAAAACACAAAAACATTTTAGAAAACACGAATAAATGTCAAAAAACACAAAAACATTTCACAATACGCAAAAAACATTTCACAGTGTGCAAAAACATTTCACAATGTGCAAAAACATTTAACAAAACACAAAAACATTTCACAATGCCCGAAAAAAAAAAAACGTGAATACATTTCACAATACGCAAAAACATTTCACAATATGCAAAAACATTTCGCAGAACACAAAAACATTTCAGGGATCATGAAATACATTTAGAGAGTTGGACTCCCTACCACCAGGGGCAGTGTGGCTGCTGGCACCCGATCGGCCCTCCTGGTCGTGCCCAGTGGTACAGAGTGGTGTCGGGTTTCATAACAAGGTAGGCACGCTTGTTTGCCCGGCTTGAGCCATTAAGTTATCTGTGTGGGTGCTTGGCCCAGTTTCGCTCTGTTACAGCAGTGTGCTGTGACTGGAGCCGGGCTGTCTTTGGGGTCTGTGAGTGCAGCACGTTTCCTGCGGGTAAGGCGCAGATTTGTCTGCCTTTCTTTAAACATTTAGCTGTTTGGTGGGAAAATTCATGATCATTTTCCCCCAGGACTCACTAGTGCTGGCGGGGCTGTGAGCACTCCCTCTGCTGCCCCCTGACACGGCCGCCCTGCTCTCTGGTTTGGAAACTAATCATCCATAGTTTTGGTTAACCGGATTCTTTTCAGGGTTTGTGGATTGATTGTCATTTGTCTTTTCTTACAGTGCATGGGCGTCTCTGCTGCTCATCCTGAGCCCTGCTGCTGTTCTGGCTCTTCAGCTCTCTTTGTCTTTGGCTCTTTGTCTGCTGTCTTCTGGTGTTTTTGACTGCAGTCACGCCAGCTACGCTTTGGAAAGACATGGTTGTTGTTTTACTACATTCTTTTAAATAATCAAAACAAATTGATGAAACAAAATTATATAGTAGGCCTACAATGCAGATTAAAAACTACATAGGCTATATATATATATACAGCCTATATATATGGGCTATAAAAAAAAATCAAAATGTTTTCTGCAGACTCCACCAGATTCTTGTTCTACATGTCCCCAACTACCTCTGTGGTGATTTTCAAGTTGTTTCACTGTAGCTTTTTCTGATAACCTGATGCTCTGATGTGTGTGTGTGTGTGTGTGTGTGTGTGTGTCTGTCCATATTCCAGGACATCCAGTCATCCCAGCAGCAGCCCAAATCAACCGGTCATTTCCCCCTTCTTTGCACCTCTTATCAGTCCATCATCTTCCCGCCCACCAGGCTCACCCTAAACTGCGTTGATTTTTTCGTATACCTGCCTGTTATCATGTTGTAACAATAAAGATGTGGATCCACGAACAGGATAAAAAGATGAATGGCAGATCCAGTTATTTAGTCTCTTCATCAGATTTGAAGTTTATTACACAAAAGCACAAGAACACTACTGCCAAGCGGGAAAGAGGCTGAACCAAACAAAATTATCACCAGAACACCAGACAGTGAGCAGGCTGAAAACTAAGGGTTATCAGATAAATCTACAGTGAAACGACTTGAAAATCACCACAGAGGTAGTTGGGGACACTTACAGCAAGATTCTGGTGGAGTCTGCAGAAAAAATTTTGATTTTTTTATAGCCTTTATATATAGGCTGTATATATATATAGCCTATATATTTTTTAATCTGCATTGTAGGCCTACTATATAATTTTGTTTATAATTTTTGCGCCGGCACTAGTGAGTCCTGGGGGAAATGATCATGAATTTTCCCACCAGACAAACAGCTAAATGTTTAAAGAAAGGCAGACAAATCTGCGCCTTACCCTCAGGAAACGTGCTGCACTCACAGACCCCAAAGACAGCCCGGCTCCAGTCACACCACACTGCTGTAACAGAGCAAAACTGGTAACTAAATGGCTCGAGCCAGGCAAACAAGCGTGCCTACCTTGTTATGAAACCCGACACCGCTTTTACCACTGGGCACGACGAGGAGGGCCGACCGGGTGTATTTATAGGTGGCCAGGCCCAAGCAGCCACACTGCCCCTGGTGGTAGGGAGTCCAACTCTTGAAATGTATTCATGTTTTCTTTAATGTTTTTGCGAATTGTGAAATGTTTTTGTGTTTTATGAAATGTTTTTATGTGTAATGAAATGTTTCTGCGCTTTTTGAAATGTTTATTCCCATTGGCCTTCAGGGCCACCGTAATATTTGACTGGGCAGATCTATCCTTTTACTCAATAATGCATGTTGTGTGCTTTGTCCATAACTGTTCTTCAAAAAAAATTTAATGATATTTCCGTCCAAAAATATTGCAACACAAAGGAAAAGTAAGTTGATTGCTGTACCTTTATGTGTCTGGCAGAGGAATAGTCCCAGCACCAACAGCAACAAGACCGTTAGTATAGCACTTCTAACGATCCACAGAAGGCTGGGAGGATGAGAGACATGTTGGGGGGGAGGATGAGAGACATGTTGGGGGGGAGGATGAGAGACATGTTGGTCTGGAGATTGAAGCTCTGGATGGTATTTGTTCCCCATTTTTATGACAGATAGCCAACTCCCTGGTGACTCTCCAGCTTTAATGCTGCATTTGTAGAGACCTTCATCAGATTTGGAAACATTTCTGATGGTCAGCTGGCTTTCATATGCAGTCTCAAGACGGCTATCATCTTTGTAGAAATCAGCTACACCTCGTATTTTTGAACGACGATGTCGACAAAAAAGACTGACATCATGTCCCTCCATCACTGGAGAAGCAGGAACATCCAGGATCACATCTCCATCTGTAAAACATTAAGATATTAGGACAAGTGAACACTGTGTCATTGTATTGAAGAGTAGATTTGATTGGCTTGAATACTGTTTTAAGTTTATTGGACTGAGCATTCCTATTTGCACTTGAGATTAAATCCATTAATAATGCCATGGTAACTTTAAACATAAAAACTTTAATTCTCTAAGTTTTTCTTAGTAATTAAAATGTTAACTTGTTATATATCTTGAGCAGTGAGTCCAGAATTTAACTTCCATCCCTGCTCACAGACATACAATGCTACATCTGAACTAGGGCTGAAAGATATATCGTTATCTTATCGATATCGAGATATGAACATTCAAGATATTAATATTGAAAAAGGTACGATATAAACAATATAGATTTCCCCTGCGCTCGCCCTGCATGTATAGCTCTGGAAGTCACACCAAATTTCATTTTTACAATTGCCCTTGAATGCACCGCTAAGGCCAGCCAACCACAAACCTTTCTTATTTTTCTGAAAATCCTTGGTTTTCACTGAACCCGTAGTCATATCGTATCGTATCGACATTGAGATATCTGGCAGGACTATCGAAATATGAAATTTTGTACATGTTGTTCATGTTTTTTGCAGCATTCATACAGCTGACTTTCACCAACATTGAGAAATCATCAAAATTTCGGAAAGTACATTTTGGGTCCATCTCATACTCTTGTTTAATCATCTTGAGGTCCTTCATCTTCTCAGGTTCAGACTCAGACTTGTTCAGCTTAGGTCCACCCATCTTTTCATAGAGCACAGAATGTAGGCATCATCGAATGTTTGCGGCGAGTTTACAAATGCTTGTTACATTCACTAGCACCAATAAAAACATGCAAACAACTGTGCAAACTTGATCTTGTTGTGCTAGGTCAATGCAAGTTTATGTAAGTTATGGATGCGATGTGTAGAGTTGTCAAACACTGACGGTTCCAGAGATGCGTTCACTGTGCCTGAACTACGATATGGACATTAATGGGCTGCTACTACTCTGCTGGAGGTCCACTGATGTTTGTTGAACAACATTGCCAACGAGGACGAAAACAGCTGCAACATAGGGTAGTGAAGATAGTTTGTTTATGTTTCTGATGAACATCTGCATTGTCCAACTGATCATAACTTAGTTCTGTGTAGCCTTACTTAGCTTGACAATTCTCTATATGTTGGTAAAAGTTGGGCAAAATGTCTTTAGTGTGAATGCAGCTTTTACAAAGAACTGCCCCAACCACTGTTTCAGAAATGTGAATAAAATGAGCAGTGTCAATCAGAGCCATGTTCTCTTTAAGGTCAAGTTATTTTTTGATCATTTCAATATTTATGGATAGGGAAAATAAGAAAGTAGGGCAATCAATATGAGAGAAAATGTTATATCTAAAATGACAGTTTTTATTGTTTAGGTTTATAATCTTGGCAGTATAAAAAGTCAGTGATAATGATTTACTCTTTTGTTGACTGGTTGAATTTGTCTTTTTGTATTTTGGTTGGTAAGTTTGAGCTACTCACCTGTGACAGTGATGTTGACAGCATTACTTGTTTCTCCGTCTGCATTTTCACACCAGTATGTTCCACTATGACTGTCTAAAGCTGTAGAAATTTCATAGTCTTGTGTGGATTGGTTATAACTGTGAACACTGGTCTGGACTTTTTTGAAGGGCTTTATCATCACCCTCCATTCAGTCAGTCCCATGATTTGTTCACAGCTGATGTTGATTTTTTCATAAATAAAGAACTGCAGCCTGTCTGGAGTAATACGTGGTTGGAAAGCTTCACCTAAGAAAGAGCCAGAGGAAGAAAGCAGTTAGATTTAGCTGGACTGGATTATTCACGACTAATGAAACACGTATTCATTTAAACTGGCAGCATCAAATGAAAGCAAACTTATACTAACATTAGTTTAGTTTTGCCCAGTTGAACATAGATATGTTGCAAATCATTTGCCTGTGAAACTGTGGTCACAGTAAGCTTTAATTTGTACCAGTGAAATGTTTTTCAGTTAAAAAAAAGTTTATTTTCTCTTCGAAGAGCTATGAGCAGCACTGACTGTCAATGATATTTCTAGAAACCAAAGTAGATCATTTTTTTAAAGACCTTAAACATTTAACAACAACTAATTCCTATGAATAAAGATTAAAGGTTGATTCCTGACATTCGGTTCTTAAATTTCAAAGCTTGAAACCAACTTTACAGATCCAAAAATTTGGATTTAAAAAAATACACTAAAGGTGCAGTTAGTCTGTTGATTTTGCTTTCATCTGCACAAAGTAATATGCACAAGGTGTACATGTATGTCTGAGACATTGTCTTAAATACCTGTCTTAGATACTCATAGAATGCAGATATATTGTCCATTCCTAAAAGCCATAGAATACTCGCCAGACAAGAAGAAAAAAAAGGTGGTCTGAGAAGGTGCTGTCAAAATTTAAGTATTAGGCCATTGTAGACTTTTTATGGCCTTAAATTTTAAAAGTCTAAGTCCATAAGGATTTTTGGGGCCCCTGTGTATATGTCACAGACAGAGACTTTTAGTTTCTCTGTTCTTGGACCTTAAACACAGTTGGTGGTAGCTTTAATTAACCGATGTTTTGCTACCCAAAGGTAATTGTCTGCATGGAGGAAGTTCATAAGCATGTCACAGAGCCAAGTACAAATTGAGCATGAAACCTACCAGCGTTTTGAACAAAGTCGCTCTGCGTAACCTGTACAACCAGTAGAACCATCACGACCATTACTGAGAGAAAAATATAGAGAACTGTGGTTAGCCTGCACTCAATACTGAGAACAAAATTCATAAAAATAAAAGAAGATCCTGTACTTACAAATATTGATGCAGAGAGCTGTGAAATCCATGATGCCTCACGGCTGACTGATGCAGTCTAACAGAGCTACAATACAAGACCATATCAGTCTGAACTTCCTCTTCCTGTGTGATCTATTTCTGATATTCATACAACATGTTTCTACCAAATGGCTTTAAATATCAATGAGAGACAACTTCTAGGGTAAAAATAATATTCTCACTGTATAATAGAAGTACGAGTGTAAAAAGCATGCTGAGTCTAGTGACAGATGTTAAAATACTGTTGCCTCTTCTAGAGGATGCAGTTGTTTCAGTGTTGGTCTGTGCCTTTCTAAAATTACAGTCAGCCCTGATACTTAAGCAGGGCCTGAATTTTGATGCAGGCTTGAAGAAACAACACATACTGAAGGCTGCAAAACATTACTCAATATTGTACAGACTGTTCCAGCGGACAATTGGACTCAAGTCACTAATTTGACGACTTGCAACTTGACTTGGACTTGGAAGGTAAAAACTGGACGACTCGACCTGGACTTGAGACAACTAGAGTTGGAAAAATTGTAGCATATTTTTTTTAAATACCTCTAAAAAAACACATTTGAAAAAAAGACAAAAAGGCAGTTTGAGCCTGCAATTTAAATGTTGCGAAATGTACCAAATAAACAGATTTTTTTTGCATCAAACATTTCTTTCATGGGATGTAGCCTCTTCCATCTACCTCGGTCTAAATGATCAGACATGTAATGTTATAATGGATAAATGAACAGCTTTATGCTGGTTTAATCCATGCAGACTAGTCTGCAAACTCTTTTTTGACATTGACCTTAAAATGCACAATATAATAAACCAAAAAATAAACAAATTCTAAAGTAACTAAACTTATTCAAATCAACCCAAGCAATTAACTCAAAACAAACCAGTAAAGCCATGAAATAAACACACTCATGCAAATGAAAATGCAGAAATAAATCAGATGTGAAAAAAAAATAATCAGTTGAAAATAAGCACAGTTAAGCAAATGACAATAACCACACTCAAGCAAATAAGAAAAACCTCACTAACAAGATATACCCAGCTAAACAGACTACTGCAAAATACCAGGGGTCTTATTTATAAAGCTTGCTTATGCACAAAACAGGGCTTGAAAGTGGCGTAAGTCACTTCCCACACAAAGGTTGTGATTTATAAAAATAAACTTGGCGGGAGAATGTATGCACCGGTACGTCAACTTTGATGCTGGCGTGGGAACATTTTGGAGATGTGGAAAACTGGGGGCATGGGTGGTGAGGGGATGAAATGAAGCCAGATTCATCTCATACATGTAATGTCATAACTAGGGCTGTAGCGATACACAAATTTCACGATACGATACGATACACGATTTTCAGCCAACGATACGATAAGATACGATACAATTTGATACGATTTGATATGATTTGATACACTAACATTATTTTCTGAGAGATTTTAAAGAGACAGTGTGATTTTGGTGACATCTTGTGACTGTTCCATTGACTTGGATTGATTTGATGAACCGTCTGAAGACGGCGCCGCGGACGGCTGCCTCGGTACTGCGCTCTCTAGTACTGAGTTTGTTTTTGTGTATTTTCTTTGTGTGTGTGCACTCCAACCGCATCACTTTTGGCAGAGAAGAGCTACTGAATATTAGGCAACACTCTTTGGACTTTTTTCCATCTTTCTACGCGGACCAAGAAAGTTTTTCCGAACTTCTGGTCGGTGGAGCAGCGGCTCTTTATGGAGTATGGAGGAGACGCAGACGGGGAAAGCGAGCCGGCGTGCTCGTGAAGCTGAGACAACGGGGCTTCCGCACTGCGCTCCCGGCGATCCACCTCACCAACGTCCGGTCTCTTCCTAATAAGATGGACGAGCTACTTCTCCTAAGCGGGACAAATAGAGACTTTGGACATTCCGCGGCTCTTTGTTTCACAGAAACCTGGCTCAGTGACTCTATCCCGGACAGCGGACTGTACCTGCCAGGATTCCAGCTGCTGCTCACGGAGCTGACTGGGAAATCAAAGGGCGGCGGAATATGTTTCTACATCCACGAAGGTTGGTGTACAGATGTCACAGTGCTTAATAGACATTGTAACCAAAATCTAGAGTCCCTCGTACTGAACTGTAAGCCTTTTTATTCACCGCGGGAGTTTTCCTCCTTTATTCTCGTCGGTGTTTACATCCCACCTCAGGCCAACGTGAGTGAGGCTGTGCAGCAACTGGCTGAACAGATCACATGTTTAGAACGAGAACACACGGACTCTCTGTTTATTATTCTGGGGGACTTTAACAGAGCAAAACTCAACCATGAACTGCCAAAATACAAACAATGTATTAATTGTCCCACCAGGGACAATAACACTCTGGATCACTGTTACACAGTCTTAAAGGATGCATATCGCTCTGTACCCCCGTGCAGCTTTGGGACACTCTGACCACTGTCTGGTCCATCTGATTCCATCTTACAGGCAAAAACTAAAATCTGCCAAGCCGGTGGTCAAGACAGTGAAGAAGTGGACAAGTGAAGCAAAACAGGAACTTCAAGACTGTTTTGACTCCACCGACTGGAGTGTTTTTGAAGCTGCAGCCACCAACATAGATGAACTGGCAGACACTGTGACATCGTACATCAGTTTTTGTGAGGATGTTTGTGTGACAACAAAGACTTTCCGGACATACAGCAACAATAAACCCTGGTTTACATCAAAACTCAGCCGCCTTCGTCGAGCAAAGGAGGATGCCTACAGGAGTGGGGACAGAGCTCTGTACCAGCAGGCCAGGAACACACTGACTAAGGAGATCAGAGTGGCTAAGAGGAGCTACTCTGAAAAGCTGAAAAACAGGTTCTCAGCCAACGACCCAGCATCAGTGTGGAGAGGCCTGCAGGAGATCACCAGCTACAGAAGACGCCCGGCCCCCGCTGCTGCAGCCAACAAAGCCCTGGCTGACGACCTCAACAACTTCTACTGCAGATTCGAGAGGGACCACTTCACACCTGTCCCACCCCTCTCTGTAGTTCCTCTGGCCCCCCCCCACCACCACCCACAGACACTGAGCCCCTCACCTCAACCTCATCACCACCCCCGTCCCCCGGCACCTCCAACCTCCAGACCCTCCAAGTGATGGAGTTTCCCCCTCCTGTCTGCGAGCCTGTGCAGACCAGCTGGCTCCCGTGCTCACTCAGCTCTTCAACAGGTCCCTGGAGCTGGGTGAGGTCCCCTCCTGCTTCAAGCGCTCCACCATCATCCCCGTCCCGAAGAAACCTACCATCTCTGGACTTAATGACTACAGGCCTGTCGCGCTAACATCTGTAGTCATGAAGACCTTTGAGCGGCTGGTGCTGGCCCACCTGAAGTCCCTCACGAGCGACCTGCTAGACCCCCTGCAGTTTGCCTACCGGGCAAACAGATCAGTGGACGACGCTGTCAACTTGGGGCTGCATTACATCCTGCAGCACCTGGATCGTCCCGGGACCTATGCACGTGTCCTTTTCGTAGACTTCAGCTCGGCTTTCAACACTGTCGTCCCCCACTCCCTCTGCTCCAAACTGTCCCAGCTCACCGTGCCACCTGCGCTCTGTCAGTGGATCTACAGTTTCCTGACTGACAGAAGCGAACAGGTCAGGCTGGGGCAGGTCACCTCAGACATTCGGACCACCAGCACAGGGACCACCCAGGGATGTGTCCTTTCTCCACTACTCTTCTCCCTCTGCACAAACGACTGCACCTCCACGGACGCCTCTGTGAAGCTACTGAAGTTCGCAGACGACACCACCGTCATCGGTCTTATCCAGGACGGTGATGAGACTGCTTACCGACAGCAAGTGGATCAGCTGGTGCTCTGGTGCAGTCAGAACAACCTGGAGCTAAACACGCTCAAGACGGTGGAGATGATAGTGGACTTTAGGAGACACCCCCCCACCCTGCCCCCCCCTCACAGTCCTCAGCAGCCCGGTGTCCACTGTGGAGAGCTTCAGATTCCTGGGCACGATCATCTCTCAGGATCTGAAGTGGGAGCAGAACATCAGCTCCATCCTCAAGAAGGCCCAGCAGAGGATGTACTTCCTGCGGCTCCTGAGGAAACATGGACTCCCCCCTGAGGTGCTGCTGCAGTTCTACACTGCAGTCATCGAGTCTGTCCTGTGCTCCTCCATCACTGTGTGGTTCGGAGCTGCCACCAGGCAGGACAGGTCCAGACTGCAGCGCACTGTTAGGTCTGCTGAGCGAATCATCGGTGTCCCCCTGCCCTCTATCCAGGACCTGTACTGCTCCAGGACTCGTAGGAGAGCAGGAAACATTATGAGGGACTCCACTCACCCTGCTCACAGACTCTTTGAACTGCTCCCATCCGGCAAGAGCCTCAGAGCCCTGCGGACCAGGACAAGCCGGCACAGGAGCAGTTTCTACCCATCGGCAGTCACCATTCTAAACAGCTCATAGCTACATAATTAATAAGAGCTGCAACTTTTTAAACAGTTAATAGCTGCACTATCATTGCACAGCTGCACTTTCCTCTCTTCAGTTGTAAACATTCCTGGATGCTTGCTTGTATATATTCCTGATGCACATTTTTTATTTTTTTATTTTTACACACACACTTTATTTTTTAAGAGTTTTGTACATTTATATTTCTTCATTTTATTTATTTAATCTTATCCTCTATTTTTTTTTTTATTTTTTTTTTTACATTTACCTTATTTTTATTTTGTCTCGTTCACTGTACTAGAGAGAAAACAACTGCCGAAGTCAAATTCCTTGTATGTGTCGCATACTTGGCAATAAAAAACGATTCTGATTCTGATTCTGATTTAATCTAACTTGAGCAAACTGAAAGCATCAATTACACAGTATATGGCTCTGACTAGACGGAGATAGAGTCTACAGGGTGCAAATGCTGGACAAAATGAATCAAAGATGTGGTGAGAAAATTGGTTTCCTTTAATTGAAACAGTGCAAACTGTAGCTTAGAAGCCTTTGAGAAGTAAATAAAGTGCAACAGTATGCTGACATATGCTTCAGTTTTTTGTGAAGTCCACCCGTCGCACATCAGGGGAACTCTCTCTGCGCTGGCCAAGGAGGCTTTGACGTGTGCCTTTGTCTGAGCGTACAGCCTGGGAACACAAACCTTGGTGAGGTGTTCGCAGGTTGGAATGAGATAGCGGGGCTCCATCGCGTTCAGCATGCGCTTGAAGCCTGTGTTTTCCACCACCGAATAAGGTCTCAAATCCTGACAAATAAAGTAGGCAATGGTCTCTGTAATCTTCTGCAACCTTGGTGAGGTAGATGGGAACTTGTGAGAACAACTGCCATCGTGGTCCAGCATGGTTTGTTTTGGGACATGCCGCAGCTTCTTTGGTTCCTCAGTGAGCATTACCTTGTCCGGGTGGCATTTAAGGTGTGCTCGCAGGTTGGTTGTATTTCCACAGTATTTCACGGTTGTGTGGCACAGCCTGCAAACTCCCAAACTTCTATCTAAATTGACGCTTTCCTTCTTCTTTTTAAAACCTTAGTGCTCCCACACATCTACTTTTAAGCACGACGGTGCTGGAGTTATATTTGCTGCCATTTTCTTGAATCTTCTCGCTCTGACTTCTTCTGTGTAAAGACAGTATCTAGATGGGGAACTTGCTAGAAATGCTCTACAGCGACACCAGTGGCTGGCTGGCCTAATTGCTCTTCCTGCAAAGCGAATGAGGGGGGCCGCGAGCAGAGTGCCGGGCGAAACGAGGGGGATTTGAATGAGACTTAATGTATCGATACCCGTGGCTGAAAAATCGATACTTTCTGGGAAAAAAAATATGCATTTATATTGCAGAATCGATAAAATACTACGTCCTTAGTCATCACATATCAGATTATAGACCCGCGTAATCATAAACACCTGAGTCTGCAGTGTTATAGACGTCTTCATTTACTACTGTATGCAATGTTCCTGTATCATACTTCATCTTCAAATGATATAGAGTGTGGATAGCACTGATTGATTAGTATTACTGTGTAACAATCAGTCTAGTTGCTGAGTGAGCATATAAATAGTGCAGTGACACTTGTGCTTAATGCTGCACAGTGGATGCTCTGGCACTGCTGGAAGATCACACAGACTGTGGATCAGGATGGAGAGAGTTTTTAGGGACCACAAAGGTTTCCTGGCCCATAATGATGACTGGCTAATAAGCTGATTTAGATACCACAGAGCAGTGCTCTTGGATCTATGCGCTGAACTGGTCCCAGTGTTAAACAAAACCACCCGCTGGAACTGAACCATCCCGCTGTGTATACAGATGCAGACCACTCAGGGGTTTCTGGGAACCGGCTCCTTCCAGCGGGAATAAGCCGACAGGTATGTGTTTGATATGATGAACAATATGTAATGTTAGATTTTCTGTCCAAAGCCCCTCTTGGGTATGACATAATACAGTTAAATTCTGTTCTTAGGTCTGGGATACCACAGCCATCCCTCAGCACAATAATGCCAGCTGTTATGGATGGCATTATAAACATGAGCATCAGGGTTCGTTACACTGTGGGTGAACAGGCAACATGAAAAAAGGCAATTTGCAGCAATGTCTGGTTTGTAAATGTAATCGGTGCAAATGACAGTCTGCACTCACACTGCTATAAGAGCTCAGAGTGAAAATGAAAAAAATGTGCCAACAATCAGTGTAGAAATTATTTGTTCCTCAAACATGGTTTTGACAAATGTAGTTGCACGGTGGCCTGGGTCAACACATGACTCATTCATCCTGACGCACAGCTTCTTCGTCTTCTTTGGTTTGGTCAGACTATACGCATCCAAGGCGTATATTGGTGCATCCTCTAAAGCACAGCAGTGTCGGGAAAAGACTGCAGGCTGGCAATGCAAAAACATTCATTAAGTACTTTGCATTGACCATTCATGGTAACATGTGGGTGTGTAGAGGGCGAGGTGTGAGGTTCATCCACCTGCGCAACTTTCCAAGTGGACTGTGATTTATAAAGAGAGAAGTGCTTGCAGGTGTGCGCATGCACGGTTATATAAATCAGATTTTTTTTGGCGCACGCCATTTTCAGCTTTTGGGCGCACTTTCACTTTTAGTATGGATCCTATGCGATGTTTTAATAATGAGGCCCCTGGATTATTCAAAATGAAACAAATAACCCAACACAATATGAATCAACCGCACAACCCTTCCCCAAAAGGGAAACAACCTATTTAAGAATAATAAAATAATAAAATAACCTGCCCTGGACTGCAGAACCAGAGCGCTGAAACAAGGATGCTGATGTGCCATCCTTGAGCCTTCGTAGAAGTCGAACAGCAGAATCAAAACTGCAGACAGAGTTCGTTCAGGCAGGGGAGATTATGGGTGAATCCCGATTCTACCCCTTAGCCCTTCCCCTTCGTCTTACCCCTTCACCTTAGCCCTCTGTTTTGAGGGCCAAGGGGAAGGGGTGAAAACACGCTACTGAGAAATGAGACGCCACTCGATTCCCGCTACATCATCACCCAGAGCCACATGCTGGCTGTGACGTATGGAGATGCAACAATAGCCGTAGCTACAGCTGCGAAAGCTAGCTTGTTTTAACGAGAAATTTTAAAATATGACCAACAATTCAAAACATGATAAATATTTACTTCATAATTTAATAATTACTTATAATTACACGCCTCCTTCGGTCTCCAATCTGCCTTCTTGTCAGTGACGTGGTGTATTATGGGAAATTCTTACATCCCTTACTTTCAAGTGAGGTCCCGGGCCCTTTTTCAAACCAGCCCCTACACCCTCCCCCTCCGTGAGTGCACTCCATCAGAAGTCACACTCGCAGCTGAACGAAGTTCATTTCATCAAGGTGCAGGGTATAAATACAGTGGCAAGCTTTGGGATAAACTTCCCTCTCTCAGGCGGAAACAGGAAGTATATGTTGCCATGGTTACGCAGAGGCATCTTGAGGGAGCGGCAGTTCTTGCCTTGATCCACCAGCGACTGAAAAATGAGAGGATTAGATCCTCCGGAAGGCGTAGACGTTTAAGGCGTCTTTTACTTTTGATTATGCAGCAGCGAAAGGTCAGCATCTGTTTTTTTTTGTTGCGACACATTCTGTAAAAATCATTCTGGATACTTATTATATTTATCTTTATTAAATTATATGAGATTGAACCAATAAATTGACCTTTGATCTATAATCTAATGTAAAGTCTATATATATATAAATATATATATATATAAATTCTGTAAGTTATGGAACTCACCCCCCCCCCCCCCCCCCCCCCCCCCCCGATCTCCTCAACACAGACTCCTCACCCCTCTTTAAAACAAGACTCAAAACTCATCTGTTCAAGCTCTCCTACTCCCTCTGATCTCTGATCTTTGAATGAAGAGCTTTTCGTTTTTAGTTCTTGTTTTTATGAACTCTTTGGTTTTTGCAACAGTCCCAGGAAATATAAAGCACTTCAGGGTCAACTCAGGCAGATGCCTTGTTTCTGGTTACAGATTACAATCATAAAAATATTAATGACTTTATTGTGGGACTTTGCCCCTGAAGTGTTCTGCCAACTGTAGTGAGGTGACTGGGTGACATAACAGTTAAGCTGCAGGAAAACTAAATACTTTTACCTTTATATAAATTGATCTTCAAAATATCTATAATTTCCTACATTGTCAGTAAAACATGGCTTCTTAAAACACCAATTTAAAGCTCGGTTGCTTTGCAATGGGTTGTGATTTTTAACCCAACGCTCTTTAACAGGAAATGTACAAACTCCAGTATGACTAGTACAATAGTCTTGTGCACTTGTTCAATAACTGATGCAAAAAAACAGATGCAAAAAGAAGACATAAAAATAAGACATAACTGTAGTCCCTTGAACTGGTGTAAATTATTTTTAAATCAAAAGTTATATGAGGATGCCAAATTTTGGTGAAGTCTGAGGCTCTGCTTTGGCCTAAGTAGAAAATTTTATCCATGATGACGTAGCTTGAGAGCTCGTTTCACTGGATAGTTGATGATGTTTTAGATGCTTTCTGATTTAAATCTATGCATTTTCTTGCAACGAACAAGGCAAGATCTGTGTACTTACATTCATATTTATTTCATTTGTCAGACATATTAGTTCCCAAAAGACATAAACGGGGCGAAAAGGGTAACAGTCACATGTATATACTGAGATATCATTTTGATAACAGATTAATAAAATATTGATAGTAAGTCACATGACCAAAACATGAAAAAAGTAATTTTGTGTTTCTTAAAACGCCAACACAGAAATGATATCCCACTGTACAGTTTGTTTAGTTTCTCTGGAGTGTTGTACACCCTGTGCATTTCCTACAAATAACAGACCAGACTTCTTGCTCGAGTTCCATACAAAGGTCTTGTTCCCATTTCTGCCTACAATAATCTGTAAATAAAAGGTAACTGCAACATTATATAAAAGTACAGTACAGTTATATATACACAATAATAATAGAAAGAATACAGTAAAATTATACATAACTTACAGTGAAGGCAGGGATGCAAAAATGATCAAGAATACAGAATGTGAAACAGTAAAATTGTATATATAAGAAAGAGTAAGTATTTACAGTCAGCCTAAAATAAAAAAAAAAGTCGTAAAATGTCCAGTCTCTATTGTGAAGTTTATGAGAAATACCAAATCTGAGTAACAGACAAAATGGACAGTTCAATTTAACTGCAGAGATCATCATTACCCTTCTGATGGATGTCCTTGTTTGCTGCACATTAAGATATAAGCATTAATTTTAGCTTGTTCATTGTGCGGATCAAAAATTCATGACACTGAGTGCTGATGTGAATCTCCACATTGCCTCAAACAGTAGGGAGCACTCAAAAATACAACAGAGGGATTTGCCCTACTTTTGTAAAATGCTTTGAAAGAGTTTTGAGTCTTTTATTTATTTATTTATTTATTTATTTATTGAGTTTTTTCTTCTGTTGTTTGTTTTCAAACAGAAAAAAAATCAGTCAGAAGCTCAAAAAACAAACTTAAGCATCATAAACGCTGCATAGGATAGTTTGAAAATTAGATTGTTCTTCAATAATAAGAATCTGACAGATTAATGAAAGCACAATAATGTCTAAGTGTAATTTCAGTCTAGCGATTCCCCAGTCAGAGTACTTCTGCAAGAGTCCAATCAGAAAAATACAACCAAAAAAACTAACTGTGTTGCAAGATAAAATATCTTTCAAGAAACTGAATGAGACCCTGTGAGTTTTGTAGGTATGTTACTGTGCGTGTCCTGTAGGTGGCAGTAGAGTTTTAGTTTTTGTCTTAATGAAACCACACTGATGTCACAGCTTTTCAAAGCTCATCACATGCATTTATCTGATTGAATCATACCAGTTTTATAATCAATATTTATGTATCTTTCAAATAAAGAAGTTAGTGAAAAAAATGAGAACTTGAAGGACACACAATATAATTAGCGTGATATCACAATTGGCAGAAGCAGTAATATTGTAACTATAATAAGTCCACTTTGTTGTAGCAAAATTAGTTTCTTTGTCATATGAATATTTGACAGGTAGGCCTGTCATAAGGTAGGCAATTGATTTTTATATTAAGTTCTGGGTATGGCACCTCCATGTATGATCCTGCTCACTGATTTATTTATTTATTTATTCATTTGTCTAATATGGACATATAGTCACGTTGCTGCTGTAATATTTAAGAATGTACAAGTCGCACATGCCCTGCTTTAAATGTTTGTACCAGAATGCTTAATTACAACTTAATTACAACACATACTTCTGTAAAATTATCACCACAATCATACAGACATGAGGACCCTCCTGAAAACCAGATGCTGCATCTCAAGAGACTCACCTCTTATAAATTTGTTTTCAGCAGAAACAAATTTGATGACGACAGGTCTATGATTAGTCCATGGATCTGTTTTCTTACTTTAGTCCACTTGTCTCCACCCACCTCCCTTCCTTCACCAACACCCAACACAGCATGGTGTGGATTTGCTGTTCATCATGAGACTGGGGTCCACATTCAAGATTTCCTGCTGCTGAACAGAAGGTTTTTTCTTGCTGCCATGATGGAGGGATTCATGATTGGCTATATGGATTCATGTTGGGTGTTGTGTATATATATATATATATATATATATATATATATACATATATATATATATATATATATATATATATATATATATATATATATATATATATATATATATATATATATATATATATATATGTATATGTACGTGTGTGTGTGTGTGTGTGTGTGTGTGTGTATATGTGTATTTTATATATGTATATATGTGTATCCCTAAAATGAAGAGTTTGTCTTCAGCCTGCTCTGTTGTAAAGTGTCTTGAGATAACACTTGGTTATGAATTGGTGCTATACAAATAAAGATTGATTGAGATTGATTGATTGAACACACGTCCAAGGAAGGCATACAGACATAAATATAAGTCAAAGAACACTACAATTATACAATCAGCATAATTGTAAAGAATAAAGTTATAGGTAATGTACAGTGATGGTAGAGATGTAAAATGATCTAAAATACAGTACAATTATAAATAATGAACAGTGAAATTATAGATAAGAAAGAATAAAATAGAGTAAAACAGACGGCTAACTAGACAATAGACCTCCTGGCACCTGATAATGATAATTATTATAAAGGTAAATTACCAGGCCCTTTACATTTAAAACTAATCTCAGAGTGATATGTTTATATGTTATAGAGGCACATTGTTTAATGCAGGATATAGTTATTGGTAGATATTGGCCTAAAAAGTTTATTCTCTGTATCATCTGATACTGACATTTTTTTGGTATGTACATCCTTACCTCACCTTATCATTACAGCATGGGTACACTTCAAAACTAAAAGAATTATTTTTTCAAGAGTTAATTGTTGTTGTTTTTTTCTTGTTTTACATCTGTTCCTCACACAAGTAAACAGTCACAT
>JBAMNC010002148.1:125000-152500 GCA_037902135.1 Cetoscarus ocellatus | reverse complement strand
TATGATTCACGCTGCTCTGTCTTTCTGTCTGTCTTCAACATATAATGTGTAATAATAAAATAATCATTACTGTCTGATATTTATCTCCTTTCTTACAGTATGATGGGATGTGGTGGCTGTTGGGTTTTTAATGGAAGATTTAATTTGGCAGTTCAAATGTGTTTTGTATTATTTCATGTTCAGAGAGTATCTATCTCTCTGTGATCATAACTCTTACTCATTTTCTTGATCTGCTTCTGTTGTATCTCTCTGTTCAAGACCAGCCTTCTCACAGTGATGCTGATGAAACAATAGCCACAGTCACACAAATACCCATCCTCTTTTTAGTTGACAACTTGGAGAGATGACCTTGAGGGTCAGACTGCAGTGTTTTGTAAACATCAGAAGTGACCGTCATCTCCCTCCTTAAGCAGCACGTGTTGGGCCTACAGAGCAACACGTGCACACATCAAAGCTGCACTGATGAATACCTGCCAGCTGGGCTCTACCTGAACTTTAGAGTTCATTGTCTTATTGGGTGCATCAGCCTGCAGTCTATTCAGATTACAGCCCTATAATTACTCAACAGGGTATAAAGTCTGTCAACAGAAACATATTCCTTCATCTTTCTGTTCAATCAGTGATCATATTCTGCTCAAGTCTTGGTGACACATGAGACCTTTGGCTTTAATCCATTAATTTTAATTAAAAAAGTAATATCTATACTATTTGAGAAAGTTCATACTGATCAACAGCAGAGAAAGAATAAATGCTGTTTTCCATGAAATACCTTTTTCAAATCTGAAGCTCTGAACTTGGGCGTAAGTGATGTTATCAGACTCCAAATCACCGTCAGCACTTGGTACTGAAACAAAGACAAAGTCAGAAAATTCTTGAATTAAATCCAGTTTTCATAAAACATGATTAAGAAAATGTTTCTGAAGAACCATAATTGGCTTATAAACAGAATGATTTTACCTTTATTCTTTCCAGATTTTTTGACATCAGCATATGTTTCCTGCTGTAGATCAGCATCACTGTGCTCTGCTGAGGCTGGAAGAATCACAACAACACAAATGATCCATCTGAGCAAAAATCCTTTCAGAGACGTTATAGAGTATGAGCAAGAAACACTCACTGGCCACTTTATAAAGTACACCTGTTCATCTGTTTGTGAAAACAAATGGCAAATCACATGGCAGCAGCTTAATTCATTCACATAAGATGATGTAGTCAAAACAAACTGAGCTTCAGAATGAGGGAAAATGGAATTTAAAAAAATAAAAATAACTTTTAGTTTTTCATATATTGAGCACACAAGATTCATCTTGAAGATTCAAAAACAAGGCAACTGGACTGTGAAGAGTTTGTTGGGAAGACGTTTCACTCCTCATCCAAGAAACTTCTTCAGTTCTGTTGCCTTGTTTTTGAATCTTCAAGATGACCATGACCTGGATGAATGAGAATCTACACAGACACACAAGATTCAGTTTTATTCTCTCTGAGATTTTCTACTAGAGCTCCTGTCACTGTCAGGCTTTCCTCTTCACATGGGCAACCTGGGATATCAATATGGAATAAAATTACTGAGGAGCGTTTCCAGCACTTTGTTGGATCAATGCTAAACACAATTAAGAGAGAATTGAGGGTGAAAAAACCCAGTGCTATCAACAAAATGGCTGGCAAGTAAAAGTATGATAAGAAACAGCAATGGCAGACATACTTGCAAACTGTAAATACATCTGAACAATGCTTTAAAGGGGACATGTTATGCAATAACCACTTTTGTAAGGCTTTTGAACACATTCTTGGGTCTTTGTCCTTCCTCCCAGCCATAAAATGTGATAGTAGACAACAAAACCTGTATTTAGCAGGCTGCATTAATGTAAACTCATGGTATTCAGTGAGCTGTTGAGTCTGTGGATATACTGTTACGTAACAGTATATTTTTGATTTGCATACCTAACCTGATTGGTCGACCTGAGTATCCCCCCTCCCCCCTGCTGCAGAGATTCCTCTGAGAAGAGCAGCCATGTTGTTTTCATTCTTAGTGAGAGATCTGTGTTCAGCATGTCTAAGCTCAGAAGCTGTCACTGCTCAGTTGTTGGCTGTAAACAGCCACATATATCTTCACATATAGGCTACCAGCCTCAGAGGACCAAAGGGCCCAGTGGATTAATTTTATTTTTGAAGGGAATGAGCAGCTACAGTCGGCTAAAACCTGTATGTGTGTGTCAGTCACTTCATGTCCGACTGCTTCTTCAGCTTCAGTCAGTTCAACTCAGGACTGGGAACTAGACTTTTCCTGAATCCAGGCTCAGTACCAACAATCCGTCACCAAACCTGATGATGGAAATGTGAATATTTTAATGCTGTGTAGTATTTATTTTGCTCATTGCTACGAGCTAATGCGAACAGCAGGGGGAAGTAAACTAAAGGTAACTGCACAACATGTTTGTCAATGTTCACGTTACTTGACTTCAGTGTATGAGCATTCTTACATTAGTCAAGAGAAGTTTAACAGTTGGCTGAATATAATCAGTCCCACTGCGGTGACTAGGCTGAGGTTAGCATGTTGTGCGTTAGCTTGTGATGTTTGGGGGAAACAAGATCGCTGTTTAGGCATGTACTTGTGGTTCGTGTGTGTTCTGGAAGAGAAGTTTAACAGTTGGCTGAATATAACCAGTCCTTCACTAAACCCCAGGTCCCTCTGTTTGTGCTAACATTAGCCCGGAAGGTAGGCTAAGTTGTGGCTGTCCCACTGCGTTTAGCATGTTGTGCGTTAGCCTGGGATGTTTGGGGGAAACAAGGTCGCTGTTATCTCGTAACTGGCATGAATTTTCGGTTCGTGTGTGTTTAGGACTGTAAGCGGAGCATGGCTGGAGTGCCCGCTTCACTCAGACGCTGCTCTATCGTGAATTCCTGAATATACGCTGCTCTGCTCTGGCTCATTAGCATATGAAGGTGACCGCCCTCAAAACCAGCCATTCTGAACAGAGCAGTTATGTGAGCGTGGAAAGAATGCAGCTGTGCTTTATTCACAGGCTTTTTGGACCAATGCATGTTACTAATGTTTAATGAAAACATCAAGGATCCAAGTTAAACTGCAGAGAAGGAGCAAAATATGGTGCAAAATAAAAACAACAATCATTTTAATTAAAAATAAAAAACTCAGTAGATTTCTTTTGGAAAAAAACATTTACTTTCAATGCAGCACATAACCCTCTGAAATTTACAACTTATGCTTGGCTAGTGTTAATTTTGGACCCTGCTCGTCATCTGAACGTCAAGCATCTTGTTTAACTTTGTGCTACACAAACAGTTGGCAGTTTACCGTTCAAACCTCTCATGTCCTGAAGAAAGCTTTAGGGAATCCAGCAAAATGGCATGTTTGGTTTTACTGACCTGTTTGACCTTCACTTGAGTGGTGACTTGGAGTTGATTTTCTAGACAAACAACCATCTGCTGGATGGAACAAAAGATAAAATGTTATTAGAAGAAATAAGACAAACTAAAGACGCAAGTCTTTTAATCAGCAAATGATCAGAAGTCTATCTAAATAGATAACTGCACTACAATAATGAAATAATAATTAAGAAATTTAAGAAATATCAAATCAAGACTAAATAATGAAAGAGTTCAATAAAATAAAGATGAAAGAAATAGAAAATTATATATATATGTATATGTATATATATATATGTAAATATATATATGTATATATATATATATACCTTACAATTACTTTAATCACCAATATTTGATTCTATTCTTCAACAGCACGTGTTATGAAGGTTTTCATTTTTTATCGAATTTTCTGTCTATCCAGCATTATTTTCATTACTTTTATTGTCACTATACGTTCGTTATATTCAGCTCCTAACATTTATTTTTTGCCCTCACTTTTTCTCATTTGCCCGCTCATGTCAGTGTTAATTCCTCACCTGTAAACAGTCAGGTGTCTCTCCCTGGTTACTTTAGTCTAACGGAGAGCAGCAGATCGTAACATCACTTGTCATAAATGAGTTAAAGCTTTGAACTGTGCAGTGTGGGAGCTGTTTTTTTGTTTTTGTTGTTGTTATTGTCTTTTTCATTAACTCAACACCTGCCTAATTTGTTCTGGATGTTGTTGATTCTTGCGTCTTTTCTTAAAATGTATTGTCTTAATTGTTCAAATCATTTACTATGCACAAACTTGATCAGGGGCCACACTGCGTATGCCAGTCCCACTCACAGATGATCAGCATTATATAGACAGTAGAAAACTATGATGAATGCAAACATAACGTATGGTTCAGTTCTGGCTCCTCAGTTGTTAACTACCTACACTAATTGTCTTGGACAGATTGTCCCTGAATCTGTGTTTCATTTCATGCTAATAATGTTATTTATTGCCATGCTCTAATACTGTTGCAGAGTTCAAAGAGTGACAGACCTCCTGAAATGGTGTTTTAAAATGTGACTGTTTTTCACTGCAAAGCCTGCCTGTTCTCATGGCCATCAGCTTCTTTTGATTGTTCTTATTATTTAGGGCTACAAATATGAAACGCTGCCTTGTGAATTTAACAAAAAGAAAATCATGTTTTCTAAATAAACGTAATGAAGCAGAATGTGCGCAGGTGTGTTTTTGACTGCACTTGTGCATTTTGAAAATATGTTTAAATTGTTCATTAAAAAAGTACTTTGTAAATACTTGAGTACTTTTAAAAGTTTTGACTTAAGTGCTCTTAATGAAGTTACAGTGTCACAGAGCAACTTTTACTTCTGTTGGAGCTATATTTGACTGGACAGATCTGTCCTTTTACTCAATAATGCAAGTTGTGTGTTTTGTCCACAAGTGCTCTTCAACAATTAATCATATGTCTTTCCAAAAATATTGCAACACAAAGGATAATTAAGTTCATTGCTGTACCTTTATGTTTCTGGCAGAGGAATAGTCCCAGCACCAACAGCAACAAGACTGTTCCTACAGCACCGCTAACAATCCACAGAAGGCTGAGAGGATGAGAGACATGTTGGGGGGGAGGATGAGAGACATGTTGGGGGGGGAGGATGAGAGACATGTTGTGGGGGAGGATGAGAGACATACTGGTCCGGAGATTGAAGCTCTGGATGGTATTTGATCCCCATTTTTATGACAGATAGCCAACTCTCTGGTGACTCTCCAGCTTCAGTGATGCATTTGTAGAGACCTTCATCAGATTTGGAAACATTTCTGATGGTCAGCTTGCTGTCATATGCAGTCTCAAGAAGGCTATCATCTTTGTAGAATTCAGCTATGCCTCGTACTTTTGAACGCCGATGTCGACAAAAAAGACTGACATCATGTCCCTCCATCACTGGAGAAGCAGGAACATCCAGGATCACATCTCCATCTGTAAAACATTAAGATATTAGGACAAGTGAACACTGTGTCATTGTATTGAAGAGTAGATTTGATTGGCTTGAATACTGTTTAAAGTTTATTGGACTGAGCATTCCTATTTGCACTTGAGATTAAATCCATTAATAATGCCATGATAACTTTCAATATAAAAACTTTATTTGTGCCTCAAATTATTCTGATAAATTAAAAATGTTAACTTTTTATATGTCTTGAGCAGTGAGTCCAGAATTTAACTTCCATCCCCGCTCACAGACATGCAATGCTACATCTGAACTCTTGATTTATGGTTGAGGCATGTTAT
This sequence comes from Cetoscarus ocellatus, assembly GCA_037902135.1. Lineage (NCBI taxonomy): Eukaryota > Metazoa > Chordata > Actinopteri > Labriformes > Labridae > Cetoscarus > Cetoscarus ocellatus. Next base: position 146,834 of record JBAMNC010002148.1, on the reverse strand, counting down.
TTATGCAGCATTCATACAGCTGACTTTAACCAACATTGAGAAATCATCAAAACTTTGGTGAAAGTACATTTTCAGGATCAGTTTTTTAGTGTTCAAGACAGGTCGTGTTATGTAAAGCTGAGAAAATGTTGTACTAGTGGAGTAGGATGTTCTCTGACGTCAGACTGACTTATCATAGACGGATTTTAAACTTTCCCTAACAGAGATATAACTGACACTGAGTGATTACTTATATCAGTGAACGATTCATTCATGTTATGCGCTCTTTATCTGGAGGCAGCGTTTGCTTTGTTGAATGTTTTGACGTGAATGATCAGACTTTGTGCGGGAGAGAGTGGATGGCTTGCACAGCGAGCAGCGGTGTGAATTTAATTTACACAGTTTAACATCAGGAACTCCTTCTTCCAAAAGTGCCCGCTTTTTAACAGACAGAAGGTGAAATTATAAACAGGAAAGTGAAAGTTAAAGTCACACAAACCATGCTATACGCATCTTTGCGCATTTTGTAGTGGTTTTACGGTATTTCAGGGCGTTTTCTGGTGGGTATACGGCGTATACCTGTCTATCACATAGACTACACCACTGCCTCAAATCACACTCTGACAAAACTTTTCTGAAAAGAAATCAAAGCACAATCTGCCTTAGAAAGTCCAGAGAGGCGCTATGCGAGGGCACAGGCTTACTGTACAGACACATGGTAACAGCAGCACACAGACGTGTGACTGACTCGTAGATGCTGAAAAGAAGGTGGGGCCAGCAGAGGATGCTGCGCTCTGATTTTTTGTGCATGTCGGAGCTTATAAGAGAGCCATGCAGGTTGTGCATACAAAAATGATCTGTAGTCTGCGGCGCTACTGCCAGTTTGAATTGAATAATTCATTTATTTGACTAAGGTGGGAGGGCTCCGGCCTACTTTAACCCCCGTCTATATCAACCTGAATTTTTTATTTAGAAACTATGGCGGGTCTAATTAAACTATTGCGGGCCGCCGTAGCTTACCTAATTAATGGGAAACACTGCTACTACTCTGCTGGAGGTCCACTGATGTTCATTGACCATCATGCGAGTGTCCAGCCACAAACATTTGCCAACAGGGACAAACGCACCTGTAACTGAGGGTAGCGAAAATAGGCGGAGGTCAACTCTTGATGTTCACAAGCGTGTAAAATTTGTTGATGTTTCTGATGAAAATCAGCATTGCCGAATTGATAATTACTTAGTTCTGTGTAGCCTTACTTAGCTTGACACGGCTCGTCAGTTCTCTATATGTTGGCAAAAGTTGGCCAAAATGGCTTTTGTGTGAATGCTCCTTCAACAAATAACTGCCCAAAGCACTGTTTCAGAATTGTGTATAAAATCGTGATTGTCAATCGGATCCATGTTCCTTTCAAGATCAAGGTATTTTTGATCATTTCAGTATTTGAAATCAAGAACAGCAATCTGCCTTAATGAAAATACACAGTGATCCTCATAAAAAGGATCACTAAGAAAAATTTACTGTTTATGGATAAGGAAAATAAAAAAGTAAGGCGAATAATATGAGAGAAAATGTCATATCTAAAATGTTCATTTTTATTTATGTTTATAATCTTGGCAGTGTAACATGTCAGTAATAATGATTTACTCTTTTGTTCACTGGTTAAATTTGTCTTTTTGTATTTTGGTTGGTAAGTTTGAGTTACTCACCTGTGACAGTGATGTTGACGGCATTACTTGTTTCTCCGTCTGCATTTTCACACCAGTACTTTCCACTGTGACTGCCTAAAGCTGTAGAAATTTCATAGGCTGGTGTAGATTGGTCATAACTGTGAACACTGGTCTGGACTTCTTTGAAGGGCTTTAGCATCACCCTCCATTCAGTCAGTCCCATGATTTGTTCACATCTTATGTTGATTTTGTCATAAATAAAGAACTGCAGCCTGTCTGGAGTAATACGTGGTTGGAAAGCTTCACCTAAGAAAGAGCCAGAGGAAGAAAGCAGTTAGATTTAGCTGGACTGGATTATTCACGAATAATGAAACACGTATTCATTTAAACTGGCAGTATCAAATGAAAACAAGTTATATTAACATTATTTTAACTTAGCTCAGTTGAACACAGGTATGTTGCATATCATCTGCCTGTTAAACTGTGGTCACGGTAAGATTTAATTTGTACCGGGGTTCCTAAAATGGAGAAATTTAGACTATTTGTACGGACTGTTAAAAAAATGCATTTAATAACTATGTGAATGAGAGAGTTCTAAGACTGCACAAAAGTCAAAATCAATTTATTTTTTTAGTTAAAAAAGTTTATTTCCTCTTTGAAAAGCTACAATTAGCAATGACTGTTGATATTTGTAGAACCCAAACTAGAACATTTTTTGAAGACCTTACACATTCAACAGAACTTATTCTTATAACTAAAGATTAAAGGTTGATTCTGAAATTAAGTGCAGAAACTTCAATGCTTATAGCCAACTTTAGAGAACTTTAGAGATCCAAAAATCAGACTTAAAAAAAAAAAAACACATTTCAAGTGCAGTTAGTCTGTTGATTCTGCTTTTAACTGCACAAAGTAATATGTACAATGTGTGCATGTATGTCTGAGATAATGGGTTTGTACATCTGAAAAACTTAACTGCCAATTCAGATTAATTACTTTATGAGCAATTATCTGCAGATACCCATTCAATGCAGATATATTGTGCATTTCTAGAAAATATACTAAAAGAAATAAAATAATTGCCAGGCAAAAGGAAAAAAAAGATAAAGGAGCTCTGACAAAATGCTATCAAAATTTAAGAATAAGGCCTTTGAAGACTTTTTATGGCTTTAAATTTTACAAGTTTAAGTCCATTTGGACTTTTGGGAACCTGTGTATATGTCACAGACAGAGACTTCAAGTTTCTCTGTCCTTTGACCTTCACACTGTTGGTGGTAGCTCTAATTAACATATATTCTTCTACCCAAATATAATTGCGTGAAGGAATTTCATAAGAGGTCTGACAGAACCAAACACAAATTGAGCATGAAACCTACCAGCGTTTTGAACAAAGTCACTCTGTGTAACCTGTGTGACCAGCAGAACCATCACGACCATTACTGAGAGAAAAATATAGAGAACTGTGATTAGACTGCACTCAATACTGAGAACAAAATTCATAAAAATAAAAGAAGAGCCTGTACTTACAAATATTGATGCAGAGAGCTGTGAAATCCATGATGCCTCACGGCTGACTGATGCAGTCTAACAGAACTACAATACAAGACCATATCAGTCTGAACTTCCTCTTCCTGTGTGATCTATTTCTGATATTCATACAGCATGCTTGACCGAATGGCTTTAAATATCAATGTGAAACAACTTCTAGGGTAAAAATAATTTTCTCACTGTTTCATAGAAATACGAGTGTAATTAGCATGCTGAGCCTAGTGACAGATGTAAAAATACTGTTACCCCTTCTAGACGATGCAGTTGTTTCAGTGTTGGTCTGTGCCTTTCTAAACTTATAGTCAGCACTGACACTGAAGCAGGACTTGAATTTTGACATAGGCTTGAAGAAATAACTTTATGGGCAGCAACAGCTTCTGGGTCCTACTGCCGCGGTCCAAACTGCTTCCAATCTGCCGCCCATCCCTCATTAAAAAGACTGGAGGCGGCACATTGCCGTGCGGCGGTGTGAAAAGGGCTTAAGCTCTTCCTCAGCCTGTAGAAACAGACACTGAACCCCTCCAGTCTCTTCTCAGAAATACAACCTCCTGTTCAATGCAGACCAGTGGTAATTTTGACAGCACTTTTTAATTTAGTTTTAGTTTTAGTCTTTTGCCAAAAGTATCTTTAAGTTTTAGTTATGATTTAGTCATCTAAACGGTTTTAATTTTAGTCTAGTTTTAATTGATGAAATTTCACAACATTTTAGTCGAAGAAACTTACTGTAAAATTAGTCGTCTAAAATATGAAGTGTAAAGTGTGTTCTATTTTTCCTTGAATTTCTAAACCCATGTTTTACACTTGGATTCAGCCACCACAAAGCTAGGGCAGCTGTGATTGGATGTCCCTCTTAACTCATCCAACCTTTCCACACAACCAAAGTAGCTGTGGTTGGATATATTCCTAAATTGTCCCTACTTCCTACATGACCAAATTAGGTCTGATTGGATTAAGTCTCTGTCAAACATTGTAGTCTAGTTTTTATCTATCGACACAAATGTCAGTTAATTTAGTTTTAGTTTTTGTCAATGTACACTCATTTTCTTTTAGTTAAAGTTTAGTTTTCGTTAGGGGAAAAAAGGTTGTTGATGAAAACTATGACAAAAATAATTAGCTTACAAAATTAACACTGATGCAGACTGGAGCACCAAATCCTCCAAAGAACAGCAACGCAAGATCCTGCTTAAGTAACAGGAGTTCCCAGTCGAACAACAAGAAGCAACCTGACATCAAGCATCAAGCTGCTAACTCAAAGAGCAAAGGAGCAACCAGTGGTTGTCAGAAACAGAAACTGAAGGGCCCGACCAGCCTTGAACCCACTGGGAAACCGCCAAACCTGCAGTACTGGACTTTGCAGAGCAACACCAAAAAGGACTAATTTTCCTTTCATGGACTTGGTAACATAACTGGACCTTATATAGTTTAGCATTGCAGGGCTAAGCACAGGACTCTTCAGTTTCTACAATCACTCATTGGTTTATTGAATATGTTCTTTGAGTTTTAAGCTATGGCTAACTGCTGTGTATTTTAACTTGGAAACTTCATGTAGAGGCATCAGCCTGAAACAAAGAGACCTTTGCTATCCTCCACCATTCCCCATATGGTCTTGGTTGTAAATGGCTTTGACCCATGTGGTGGTAAGATACCTTTTTGAGGCAGCCATCTTGCCTTTTTCTGTTTTCACTGTACATTTAATGGCCGTATACACCTCCGTCTCTTAATTTTAGTGCTTTGCAAAGTCAGCAGGCAGAGCAGCTTCCCTCCCTCGTCCTCAGTGTAGGACGTCATGACAGAAACATAAAACAATGCGGAAGGATTTTAGGAAATGTAGGGTTTCACAGTAGTTTCAGAAGAAAGTTCTACTCGGCAGTGCGCTCAACTATGAAAGCTCTGACGTCTGTAAATTAATTCCCAACACCTGAGACGGAGGAAGCCCAGAGTGTTACAACGCAACCTTATGGCAGCGGCAGAGTGAGGAGCTCTGCATTGTGGCCTAAGCACCTTTGGATGTAAGCTTTGCACAGTGGTCAGACTCTCCCATCATCAAAACAAGATCTTGGTGAAAAATTAATGCAACACTGGATGGAAATAAATCTTGTGACATTGCAGAAGCTGATCGAAACAATGCCAATCAAAGCTAAAGGCGGTCCAACGAAATATTAGAGTGTGCAACCCCTTTTTTGATGGCGCCTTTTTTTTACCAGTATTTTTATATGTACCATTAGAAACAGTAATTAGGGGTAGGAATTGAAAAAGGATTTACTTCTTCCTACTCCTTTTCAAATGTGCAGAATAACTTTATTTCTTTTTTTTCTTTCTCTTTGTATGTGAATGGTATTTATTTATTTTTACTTCTTTGCATACATGTTCTTTGCATGCATGTTTGAAATAGATTCAATTCAATTAGACAAGTAAAGAAATGCTGGCAAAAACAATGTCCTTGATGGAGGTAAAAGTAAAATAACCCACCCTTTCAACCCATAGTCCACCAGAGGGTGCAACATTCCCTTTTGGTTGATCAGGTAGAGGTGTTGGCTTGTCATGCGGTGTCGTGCGGTGTTTTAGACGCTGGTACCACGCAGGATGTCTTCCACAACTGTGGTACCCTCCCCAGCATCAGGCTCATGTTAAAGATGTGCTCCACAATCCCACACAGCTGGTCTGCACAGGACTTGAGGAGCCTGGAGCTGATGCCATCCGGACCTGCAGCCTTCTTGGACTTTAGTTTCCTGAGCTCGTGTCTCACCTTGGTGGACGTGAGGGACAGGTGGGAGGAGGGGGGCTGGGTGCTGGAGGGTGTGGGTTTGGGTGTTGGCCTTCTGTCGGGAGTAGCAGTTGGGAGTGGTGGTTGAGGGCTGGAGGTCGTGGAAAGGGGGGAGGAGGTTAGGGTGGGACAATGACCTGGAGATGTAGATGAGGGGAGTTGCAGCAGGGCTGGCAGGGTGGGGGGAGGGGCAGGTGTCTGGTCAAACCTGTTGAAGAACAGATTTAGATCGTTCACCCACTTCTGGCCCCCCACAGCTGGAGAGTCTGGCTCCTTATGGCCTGAGATGGTCTTCGGGCCCCTCCAGACTCCTTCCTGTAGTTGTCCTTCCCCTCTCGGATCTTCCTCCTCAGCTCCTTCTGCACAGCCTTCAGCTCCTCCTTGCCTCCTGACCTAAAGGCTCTCTTCTTCTCCTTCAGGAGATCCTTTATGTCTGGATTGATCCAGGGCTTGTTGTTTGAGAAGCACCGTACAGTCCTGGTGGGTACAGTGTTCTCTACACAGAAGTTAATATAGTCAGTGATACAGTCCGTAAGGTTATCTATGTCCTCCCCGTGAGGATCACAGAGCTCCTCCCACACAGTTGACTCGAAACAGTCCCTCAGAGCCTCTTCAGTCTCCTCGGACCATCTCTTCACTGTACGGGTCACAGCTGGCTGCCTGTGGACAAGGGGTTTGTACACAGGCTGGAGATAAACCAAGTTGTGGTCTGATCTCCCCAGGGAGGGAGGGGTGATGACTTGTATGCATCCTTGGTGTTTGCATACAGTAAGTCCAGTATTTTATTGTCTCTGGTGTGGCAGGTGACATACTGGGTGAATGTGGGCAAGGTGGAGGATGGAGGGGCATGATTAAAGTCACCAGAGATGAGGAGGAGGGCCTGAGGGTGTTTGGTCTGTAGCTGACTGCAGAGTGCAGGATCTCACACGCAGCTACGGCATTACCAGACGGCGGGACATACGCAGCTATCCCGATAACATGCGAGAACTCACGCGGGAGATAATATGGCCGAAGGCTGACAGCTAACAGTTCAATGTCTCTACAGCAGATCTGCTCCGTGACAGTGATGTGCCCCGAGTTACACCATCTATCATTCACAAATACTGCCAGCCCCCCTCCTTTCCTCTTACCGCTCTCCACTGTCCTGTCCGCCCGCGAGAGATGGAAGCCGTCCAGTGTAGCGGCCGTGTTCGGGGTTAGCATGGTTAGCCATGTCTCTGTAAGCACCAGGATGCTACACTCCCGATAATCCGATTGATGCGCCGCCAGCTCGTCCATTTTATAGGGGAGAGATCTCACATTCCCCATAATAACGGACGGGACGACGGGTCTGTATCTTCTCCTCCTGGCTTGGCGACGGACTCCAGCATGGCACCCACGTCTCCTCCTCTTCAGCTTGCGGGGGTACATCGGGTCTCTCCTGGGGCAGCACCGTCGTGTTACGGAGCGCTAACAGCTGATCCCTACTGTAAACAATAGGACCATGGCTCCTCACGGTATCGCCAGACACGGTGGAAAACAGTGAAAAACACAGCAGAACCACCAGAGTAAGCCCAAACACTCTGGTTTCCATTCTGCAAACTAATAAGTTAAAAATAATTTACAAAAAGGTAACTAAAAGTAACTAAAAAACAAAGGAAAACACTCAAACGAGCAGGAGCTGCTGTATCATGGGTAAAGTCGGGGATTTGACTCAAACTTTGGAAATCAAAGCTTGTACATAATCAATATTGCTGGAATGAGAATCTAAATTATAATTTTAGGTGGATTTAGGAATAAGGTTTTCATTTCGAAGTAGGAAAAACTGAAAAAAACTTGGCTTACCTAATATTTAGCATTTATCCTGTGGTCTTGGAGGTGCATCATGGGAGGATAAAAATTTAAAATATTCCTACAGTTTTACAGTGAAATAAAAAGTGTTGTGACAGATGAGAAACCATAGAAACCACGTGTTTTGAGAAAAATATATGATTTTGGATCGACACTGTCTCATTCATAATGGTTTTAGTTTTCAACAAGACTTAATTGATAATATGCATTAGGTTTTAGTTTAGTTTTTTTTTAGTTTATACAACAAATAAATTAAAAAATATTAACAACATGATACATGGTGGTTCTAATTTTAAAAATTTGTTACATTTTTTTGTTGATATAGTTTCATGTGAAGATTTGACAATGCCCCCAGTGTAGCCTAATCATTCAATCAGTCAATCAAGAAAATAAACATAACAAATGTCATCTCCAGACTCTTTACAAAGAGGAGGTTAGAGTCATGCTCTTCATTTATGTACATTTTTGATAGAGTGTTTTTTCCCCAAACCAGGAACTTTTAAAAAGAATAAAGGTGGACATGGTAAACTAAAGGTTCAGTGGGAGTGCTGGAGGTGTTGCCCTAAAACATTCCAAGGGGGGAAGAACAAAGTTAACTAATGCCATGAGCAAGGGACTCGTACATAAAACAGTCACTAACAACTGAAGAAATGCTGTCTTTAATATATAGCAGGAAAACAGGAGATAAAGTAAAACACCTCTCCTGGCTGATTATTTCTACAGGAGTTTCAGTATTTTGGGAAGAGACTGTTATCTTCCCACACTTTTCACAAACACTGTTTGAATTTGTCTCAGGAATATCACTGACAGCATAAAACATTTTAGGGTTAACTCAGGCAGTCACATGGTTTCTGGTTACAGATTACAGTCTTAAAAACATGAATGATTTTATTGTGGGACTTTGACCCAGAAGTGTTCTGCCAACTATAGTGAGGTGACTGGGTGACGTGGCAGTTAAGCTGCAAGGAAACTAAATACTTTTACCTTTTTAAAAGTCGATATTTAAAATATCCATCATTTCCTACATTGTTAGTCAAACATGGCCTCTTAGAAACATAAATTTAAAGCTGTTTCTTTGCAAAGCATTCTTACTTTTAACCCGACCCTCTTCAACAGGAAATGTTCAAACTCCAGTACGACTCCACTGACTGATGCCACTCCAACTAGTACAATAGTCCTGTTCACTTGTTCAATCACTGCTCCATTTTCCAAGGGGTGGAAAGTAACTAAATTTAGATTGTCAGTGTACTTGCAATTTTTGTTTTTTTCTTTTGTGTTCAGTACTTTTAGTTGAGCATTTGTATGGTATATATTGTACTTGTGTCATAGCATTTGACTAAATTGCCTAAAAGGAAAAGCAAAATCTAACAAAGTTTCCCTTTAACTAGTGTTGCCAAGATTTCAAGATCTCTACACTTATAGTCTATTGAGTTTAATATCATGAAACTAGTTACAAAAACACTACTCAAGACTAAAACTATACTAGTTCAGTACTTAATGCATTAGAAAGAGATTTTCGCATGTCACGAGAGGGTCACATTTTATCAAATACATTTAGTTTAAAGAATTCCTTCATAAGTTAAATCAAGAGATTTAATATTTATTCATCTATAATTTTATTCATTATTTTCAACAGAAATATGGGGAATACACATTCATAACTCTCATTCCTCATGTCCCCCACAAAAAACAGATGCAAACAGACATAAGAAGAAATGCAATCAGACCCCACATTACTGTAGTCCCTTGTTTTGGTGTAAATTGTTTTAAAATTAAAAGTCATATGACAATACCAATTTCTTTTCTGAGGCTCTGCTTTTGCCTAAGTATCTTATCCATGGCGAGGTAGCTTGAGAGTTTATTCCACCACTGGAAAGTTGATGATGTTTTAGATGCTTTCCAGTTAAAATCTTTGCATTTCCTCACAGCTAACAAGGCAAAACCTCTGTACTTACATCCATATTTATTCCATTTGTCAGACATATTAGTTCCAAAATGACATAAACAGGGTGAAAAGGGCAACAGTCACATGTACACACTGAGATATCAATTTGATAACAGATTCATAAAATATTGATAGTAAGTCACATGACCAAAACATGAAAAAGTACCTTTGTGTTTCTTACAATGCCAACACAGAAATGATATCCCACTGTACAGTTTAGTTTCTCTGGAGTGGAGTAAAGCCTGTGCATTATCTTAAATTGTACAAGTTTGTGTTGTAAATTATAAGAGCATTTATGAATTTTCCTACAAATAACAGACCAGTCTTCTTGCTTGAGTTCCATCAAATGATCTTGTTCCTGTTTCTTAATAAAATAATCTGTGCTTACCACTGAGCTACAAGTTCACTACAAGTAACTCATTAATTCTTGGACTTACTTTATTTGTATTCTTCTCACTATTATTTAAAATAAAATTATTTTTGATGGCCTGGGTTCTGTCAAACAGCCTTGCTCAGTATTAACTGCATCCTCAATTTGAAATATGAATATATGTGAAGAAGGAACTCCATACTTCTGTTGAAGCTCAGCAAAATACAGAAAAGTTCCATTTTAAAATAATTGTAAAGTTTCCCTCATGCCTTTGTTGTACCATAATATAAAAGTATCATCTTTACAATGTCAGATGTCTGTTTTTTTTTTTTTTTACAATGATTCTACTCTTTTCCATGAGCATGAGGTGTTGGAATAAAAATGTGTAGGAGATTTAATATTTAGAATTGTCACATGTCAGTTTGCTTTCCAGTGTTTGATATTCCATACTACTCACCCAACATGCCAAAATAAGCTCTCTACTACTACCTATGCACAAAAAAAAACACTAAAATGGCTGTAACTTCCAGTAGGAATGCTGTGGAGGGATCAAACCAACGCCGAAACGTTCATCTCGTATATATATACACACACACACAAACACACACACACATATATATATATATATATATATATATATATATAGTAGCCTTCCGCTAAAGAGAGAAAAACCCACGTGGTCACTGAAATAACTTGAAACTGACAAAAGTAATAATAAATAAAAAATTTACTGAAAATCAACGAATGAAAATCAGACATTGCTTCTTAATTGTGGTTCAACAGAATCATCTTTTTTTAAAAACAAACTAATCAAACTAGCCTGGACAAAAATGATGACACCCTTATTTAATATTTTGTTTCACAACCTTTTGAGACAATCACTGCAAGCAGGTGATTTCTGTAACTCTCAGTGAGACTTCTGCACCTGTCCACAGGTATTTTGGTCCACTCCTCATGAGCAAACTGCTCCAGCTGTCTCAGGTTTGAAGGGTGTCTTCTCCAGACTGCATGTTTCAGCTCCTTCCACAAATGTTCAATAGGATTTAGATCAGGGCTCATAGAAGGACACTTCAGAATAGTCCAATGTTTTGTTCTGAGCCATTCTTGGGTGTTTTTAGCTGTGTGTTTTGGGTCATTATCCTGTTGGAGGACCCATGACCTGTGACTGAGACCAAGCTTTCTGACACTGGGCAGCACATTTGGCTCCAGAATGCCTTGATAGTCTTGAGATTTCATTGTACCCTGCACAGACTCAAGACACCTTGTGCCAGATGCAGCAAAGCAGCCCCAGAACATAACTGAGCCTCCTCCATGTTTCACAGTAGGTACAGTGCTCTCGTCTTTGTATGCTTCATTTTTGTGTCTGTGAACATAGAGCTGATGTGACTTACCAAAAAGCTCCAGTTTTGTCTCATCTGTCCAAAGGACATTCTCCCAGAAGCTTTGTGGCTCGTCAATATGCATTTTGGCAAATTCCAGTCTCACTTTCTTATGATTTGCTTTCAACAGTGGTGTCCTCCATTAAGTTCACTTTGGCTCAAACAGTGACGGATGGTGTGATCTGATACTGATGTACCTTGACCTTGGAGTTCACCTCTAATCTCTTTGGAAGTTGTTCTGGACTCTTTGGTTACCATTCGTATTATCCGTCTCTCCAATTTGTCCTCAATTTTCCTCTTGCAGCCTCGTCCAGGGAGATTGGCTACAGTCCCGTGGACCTTAAACTTCTGAATAATATGTGCAGCTGTAGTCACAGGAACATCAAGCTGCTTGGAGATGGTCTTATAGCCTTTACCTTTAACATGCTTGTCTATAATTTTCTTTTTAATCTCCTGAGACAACTCTCTCCTTAGCTTTCTGTGGTCCATGTTCAGTGTGGTACACACCACCATACCAAACAGCACAGTGACTACTTTTCAGCCTTTAAATAGGCAGACTGACTGATTACAAGCTTGAAGACACCTGTGATGCTAATTACAGGACACACCTTAGTTTAACATGTCCCTATGGTCAAATCATTTTCAATCTTTTCTAGGGGTACCATCATTTTTGTCCAGGCCAGTTTCCTTATTTTATATTTTAAAATAATTCTGTTGAACCACAATTAAAAAGCAATGTCTGATTTTCATGAGTTGATGCTAAGTAAATTTTTATTTATTATTGTAAGTTTTTTCAGTGACCATGTGGGTTTTTCTTTCTTTAACAGAAGGGTACCAACAGTTTTAGCCAAGTCTGTATGTGGATAAAACCACTTGGGTCACAGTCACACTTATACCGCTGTCACACTAAAATTAGCGGGTCAGCGCAGGTTTTTTCAACATGGTTTAACACGCTAACAATCTGCAAGTGACTCCTTTCCCACTGCCAACAGACCCGGGTGTAATCAGCAGTAGACGAGCTGCGTGGCTGTGTTTTTCCTCTGGCGCATCAAGCTGATGTCATCATATTGATGACATCATCAGCGCGACCAAAACATGACCACGTGAACAACGGAAAGGAGCATGGATGCCTCGGACATGGTTTTCTGTTCTTTGTACTTTTGTCCCTCGTTAAAAATGTACAAACTTGGTGCTGATGGTACAAATGCGGATGGAATTTGTTGCTGAGACGGCAAAGAGTCACATAAGTTACAGACGGAGGGGGTGGGCGCAATGTTATGCTGTGAACGTTACGTCGGCGTCATCCATAAATTAGCGGGTTGACCTGGGTGTTCTGTTCCCACTGAAGCCGATCGGAGGCGAGCCAATAAAAACCCGTGTCGCTTGCAGGGTCAGTCGACCTGCGTCGAAATGCCAGTTAAACCCTTTCAAACTACCAACAGGAGCCGATTGTTACCGGGTTTAAACGGGTTTTTTGGCCAGTCTGAAAGGGGTATGAAAGGGGTATCAGGGTCATTCCCAGTTGTATCCCCTAGCCTTGGTTTTCTGGTGAAGGGGTATCCCAATTCTCTGTAGGGCTACGGGGTACAATTGGGATTCACCCTTTGTGTTATGTATTAATTGCTGGGTATTCCAGCACAACTGCTCTGAGTTTACAATAAGTGACATCTTTATTCCACTGCTAAAAAAATGATTAGCTTAAAAGTTGAGCCAGGCATTGACTTAAAATTTAACCAAACAGCAGCCGACTCTGGGGTGACTGGGTGTATGAGGGTCACTGCATGTTGAGTGTACGTGTGTTTGAATGGCAGAAAAGATTTTGTGAAGGCAGAGACAACGTCCAAGATGATGAACATCCTGGGTGCCTGTGGACATCAACAACTTCAACTTGGTTGAAAAACATTCAACAATGAATGAAAGATCGGAAATGATCTAAGACTCAGCATAAGAATGAGCAGAAATGATCGATAAAGAGACAGTTTGGCAAATTTTTCATGAAATTTAAACATGACAAACATGTAAGCAGTTTTGTTTCGAAGCTGAACTTGAATTAAAGTTAACCCAAATATTTCAGGAGAATCTTGGATCCTTCAATGCAATCAGAGACAATATATTATTAGATATTTAAAAAAAAGAAATCAACCAGTCCTGTTGCAGGCTCCTTGCTTGTTTTTCTGATTGGCTTCCATAGTTCACAGACGAAGCAAGCTGCATGCTGTAGACAGCAGGTCAGGCTTCCAACATTGTATTACAGAATAAGCCTTTAATAGCCATCCCTCATAAACAGTATGTGTGCAGATTATACATTGATTAGTGTAGACATTTTGAAACTATTTAGTTGTTTTTTATGAAATTAACTTTGAATTTGGTTCTTTTAATTTGAAGTTTTTCTTTTTTAAAACTGTGATTTGATCCAAAGCTGACACAAACACTTTCAGTATCTTCACTGAGTTTTGTAAATCAGTAACTATGATTTCAAGCAGGATGCCAAATACCATATAAAAGATTTTCTAACAAGAGATTCAAGGAGCAACAACAAAATACAGTTTTCCCTTATTATTTTATATTTTTCTAACATTAAAAAATGTGTTAGCGAAGACGGATTCATACAAATAAACTTAATAAAAGGTTGAGAGAAAGCTGAGGCAGGTTAAGACTGAGAGGGTGAACACACACTACCTGCAAGAAGGATCAAAGTACGATCTATTTTATCAACGTTCTTTCATCGGCACAGCTTGAAAACTAGCAGCTACAATGTCGACATATGGTAAGTTTTCTTATGAAAGCTTGACTGAAATACTCAATGATTTAACACAATACAGAATGTTACTGAATTCTAGCAGTTTCCACCTTAGCTGAATTGATTGATGCTTTTCTTGTGTAACTATCTTGTTATATATCACACACTGGTAATTCAATGCCTCAATATTTTATGACTATGAAATTATAATTTGTCTGACTATGTTCCAAGATCTGATTTTGGTGTTTTCTTTGTTGTGAGTGGTGTCCTCTGATTAGATCACACTGCATCCAGACTCCCTTCAACTTTAAGCCTCTTCATTCCCAAGTTTAATTTGCATGGCTGCCTTGGTTTGCTGCTGGTGGTGTGGCTGCAAACCTATTGTGTCTAGTAAAGAAACAGATCAGAACATGAATGTTTTTAATGGCAAACTCTTATTTTTCATCTTTTGATATGTTCAATTAGTTTTCCTGGTTATTGCTGTTTAAAAAAACATATTCCATATTGATTACCAGTCCTCATATGCACCTCACAGCAGTGGATTATTCTTGTCAGCCTGGATTGAAGCGGTCTGATGAGGCTGCATGATGTAAAAATAACAAGATAGTTGAAGACGAAGCAACTGTGTGGCGCTGTATTGAGACCTCTTGACCAACTTCTATCCGCAGTTCAGAAAGAAAAAAGGACTTTCTTGGTGACCAGCAAATGTAATGATGCGTTTTCATCATGATGATTGTTCTTGATTTTCACAGGCTGCTTTCACACGTCTGCTTACCTTGACTTAGTGCAAAACATACACCAGTAAAGAAGCAGGTTGCCTAGAATGTCTTGTAATAACCTGAATCATTGCAAATGCTCACCTTCACGTTCTGCAAACCTCGACAGTTTTGTTAATTTAAGTTGAAGGGGAAAAGTAGATTCATGTCAGAATCATGATTGTTAGTAGGATTTTAATACAGTTTAGATTTTTTTTTCACAGATTATAATTTAAAAAAAAAACCCACTGCTCACACCGGATATTCCACCAGCTATAATCTACGGACCAGCAGCAGCACCGAACCTCGGGACACAGCGAAGGACACTGACAAAGTCACGGCGGGTGAGTTAAAGACTGGTGCCCTCTCAAAAAACCCACATTTAGAAAACAACGTTGCTCTAAACTGAAGACCAGCCTCAATCAGGCAAAAGTGATCTGGGACCGCAACACAAACCAAAAGGCCTGCTTGGTGAGCACTTAAACATCCACAGCATCCTGCCCAAGAGTGACCAAACTGACCATTTATTAAGTAACTCAAACATTGGCTTCCTATGCCTGTCAGAGACCTGGCTAAACTCCAACTCCCCGACAGCTGGGCTACATGTACCAGGGCACAACATTTTTAGGAATGACCGAGGGAGTAGGGGTGGAGGAGACATGTTCTATGTAAGAGATCACTTAAAGTGCAATCAGATAATATGCCCATATGACCTAGAGTGCATTGGTGTTAAATTAGCTTTTTCCTTGCAAATGACAACAAACCTTAATCTGGATGTATAGACCACTTTCAGCATTCAACACGTTCTATGAGGAGTTGCAGTTATTATTTAAGGAATGTGACACCATGAGTGAAATCATATTATCTGGCGACCTAAACATAAACTGGCCAGATAAAACAAACAGAACACACCTAAAATCCCTAAGTAACAAATTCAGTTTGTCCCAAATAATGAATGAACCCACAGATTAACTGCCTCCTCTGAAACCTGCATTGACCTTGTTTTTACAAATAAGCCTGAGCGGATTCCAAAATCCTTTAACTTAACAACTGGTTTATCAGACCAGAACCTTATCCTGTTCAGGAGAAAATTACCCAAAAACAGATTCATCTGTTCCCAGGTTAGATCGGAGCAAATGAGAATACCTAGGAGGGACATCCCAAATCTAACGCCGGCATTTCATAGCATTAACTGGTCAGATCATCTGACACATACAAATATCAATGACAACAGTAATACTTTTATGACTATAGTACAAGAAACAATGTCTGCATTCATTAAGAAAACCAAAATTAAACCACCTCCCCTGGTTCAACGACAAGATATGGGTACTGATGAAAAAGAGACCACACACTAAAAATATCACTAAAAACCAGAAGATTAACTGACAGGCAGGCGTTCACCTCTCTCAGAAACAAGGTTATAAAGGAAATCAGATCAGCAAAAGCATGTTTTTTCATTAATATAATAAGCAATGCTAAAGGTAATACAAAAGAAAAGTGGACTAAAATTAAAAAACTTTCAGGAAACTACATGGGAAGCAAAGAAATTAGGGAGCTACAGGTTGAAGGGAAAACAGCTAAGGACCCAGTGGTAATTGCAACTGCCTTGAATGATTATTTTATTGACTCTAGACAAATTAGCACAGAGCTTAAACCATTAGGTGCAACAACTCCCTCCCATGCAACTGGATGCTGCTACGCCCATTTTAAATTTTTGCACGGTTTCTCAGTCTCAGGTTGGCATGATGATTGGTAGTCTCCAAAAGCTCTAAGGCCAAAGACTCATTTGGTATGGATATTGTTTCTGAAAATTCAAAAGGACTGTCTTATTAACCTGACATGCCAGCTGGACAGTTACATATGGAAATATTTCACAAATCCATCTGGGAAGGAGCTGTTTGAAAATGTTTTAGGGGAAGAACCTTCTAAAACAACAGCAACTTGCGATTGAGTAATTGTTCAGCTCGTCACACTCATCACAGACCAATCCATATCAAGCAACGCTGCTACGTGTGACGTAGCATGTTAGCCGTTAGCTTAAACTACCTTAAGACTATTGTTTCACATTAAATTATACCACACAGATGTATCATTTAACACTTATATGTGACACAAACCTCGTCAAAGACAATCCCTACCAAGTTTTCCCAGTAAACTTCTGAGGAGAATCATATCTTTCGCCAAGTAAGCATCTAGCCGAATGAAGTCGTTGGACAATGGAGACTGGCAAGACAGATATGCATGATTTCATAATCAGGCAGGTCCGTCTGCTCTGCAAGGCTACTGTCTTATAGTCCCATTAACAAGCATAATAAACACCTCTGTATTGGAAGGAGTTTTCCCAGATTCCTGGAAGCACTCAGTCATCACACCTATCCTTAAATCAGGCAATCCCACCATAACCAGCAATTACAGACCCATAAGCATTCTCCCGACAGTTTCTAAAGTACTGGAAAAACTGGTGTCAGAGCAAATCATAAAATATTTGAAAAATAGTCTGTATATCCTAAACCCAATGCAATTTGGCTTCAGAAAACACCACTCCACTAAGACAGCTATTTGCTTCCTCCTGGAAAATATAAAATCAAAGCTGGATGCTGGTGGAGTTGTAGAAGCTGTCTTTATTGATCTGAGAAACTGATTGACACTGATTGACACTGTCAATTGGCATATTCTGTTGTCCAAATTTAACCTCTCTGTAAATGTAATGAGATGGTTTTAGTCATACCTCTCATCAAGGACTCAGTGTGTTAGGGTGCACAACCTAAAATCAGCGTCGTGCAACAGCAGCTTTGGAGTTCCACAAGGGTCAGTTTTGGGCGCTTTGCTCTTTAGTATGTTTATCAATGACCTCCTAAGTTGTTGTCCTTCAAATGTAATCTGTCAAATAAATGCAGATGATGCAGTTCTTTATGTTCATGCAAAAGACACTGAGCAAGCTGCCCAGGAGTTGACCTATGCCATGACAAATGTGTATCAATGGCTCGAGAGCTCCCAGCTGCATCTTAACATCTCCAAAACTGTCTGCATGTACTTCTCAAAAAAAGCGAACAACAACAGTGATGCTAACATTTTTGTACAGGGTAATAAGATCGCGGTAGTTCAAGAATTTAAATACCTTGGTGTAATCTTGGACTCTCAGCTTCACTTCAAACAGCAGGTCAAAAAGACTGAGCAGAATGAAACCTAACCTGTCCAACTTAAGATTTATAAGAAACAACTTCAGAGTCGGCAAAGTTATACTTTGATACAATGATTATGCCACACATGTCAGTTTTGGATAAGAAACCTAAATCACACCACCACTGTCTGATATTAGATAAGCATGAGCGCCTAAACTGGGATAACATGATAAAACATATTGATTCTGTACTTTTCTGTAAAATCTTACATGGTCAAGCTCCACCTCCACTTCAAGAGTTTGTTAAAAGAAACTCCAGTAGATCTACTGGAGGCCTCAGAGGTGACTGCATTGTACCATTTCGAAAAAGCGCCTCTGGTCAAGCAGTGTTCTCATTTCATGCGTCCCAGACCTGGAACCAAATCCCAAGCTCAATACGTGAACTACAGACTCTGACTTTCTTCTCCAAGCACCTCAGAGCATGGCTGTTGGAAAACCAGATCTGTGATCATAACCGTGTTTAATTTGGATGTATGTCTAATGGGCTCAGTGTGTTGGAGCACCTCCCAAAACTGTCCACTGTAAGTACAGAAGTTCATCTGTGTATGCAATTTTTTTTATTCAGTGCTTACATAAGACATCTATGTATGCTTTCTTAGTGCAATATCTACTCACACATCTGCATGTGCAACCATGTGCTATGTGCATCGTGCAATATTATGTTCAATCTGGCAATTTATAACCCTGGGCAATAGGGTAATGTGCAATGCAACAGGCACTTTTACAAAACCCAAAACCAGTGAAGTTGGCACGTTGTGTAAATCGTAAATTAAAAACAGAATACAATGATTTGCAAATCCCTTTCAACCTATATTCAATTGAATACACAGCAAAGACAAGATACTTAACGTTCGAACTGGTAAACTGCGTTATTTTTTGCAAATATTAGCTCATTTTGAATTTGATGCCTGTAACATGTTTCAGAAAAGCTGGCACGAGTGGCAAAAAAGACTGAGAAAGTTGAGGAATGCTCATCAAACACTTATTTGGAACATCCCACAGGTGAACAGGCTAATTGAGAACAGGTGGGTGCCATGATTGGGTACAAAAGCAGCTTCCCTGAAATGGTCAGTCATTCACAAACAAGGATGGGGTGAGGGTCACCACTTTGTGAACAAATGCGTGAGCAAATTGTCCAACAGTTTAAAAACAACATTTCTCAACGAGCTATTGCAAGGAATTTAGGGATTTCATCATCTACGGTCCGTAATATCATCAAAAGGTTCAGAGAATCTGGAGAAATTACTGCACGTAAGCGGCAAGGCCGAAAACCAACATTGAATGCCCGTGACCTTCGATCCCTCAGGCGGTACTGCATCAAAAACCGGCATCACTGTGTAAAGGATATCACCACATGGGCTCAGGAACACTTCAGAAAACCACTGTCAGTAACTACAGTTCGTCGCTACATCTGTAAGTGCAAGTTAAAACTCTACTATGCAAAGCGAAAGCCATTTATCAACAACACCCAGAAACGCCGCCGGCTTCGCTGGGCCCGAGCTCATCTAAGATGGACTGATGCTAAGTGGAAAAGTGTTCTGTGGTCTGACGAGTCCACATTTCAAATTGTTTTTGGAAAGTGTGGCCGTCGTGTCCTCCGGACCAAAGAGGAAAAGAACCAGCCGGACTGTTATAGGCGCAAAGTTCAAAAGCCAGCATCTGTGATGGTATGGGGGTGTATTAGTGCCCAAGGCATGGGTAACTTACACATCTGTGAAGGCACCATTAATGCTGAAAGGTACATACAGGTTTTGGAGCAACATATGTTGCCATCCAAGCAACGTCTTTTTCATGGACGCCCCTGCTTATTTCAGCAAGACAATGCCAAGCCACATTCTGCACGTGCTACAACAGCGTGGCTTCGTAGTAAAAGAGTGCAGGTACTAGACTGGCCTGCCTGTAGTCCAGACCTGTCCCCCATTGAAAATGTGTGGCGCATTATGAAGCGTAAAATACAGCAATGGAGACCCCGGACTGTTGAACAACTTAAGCTGTACATCAAGCAAGAATGGGAAAGAATTCCACCCGAAAAGCTTCAAAAATTGGTCTCCTCAGTTCCCAAACGTTTACTGAGTGTTGTTAAAAGGAAAGGCGATGTAACACAGTGGTAAAAATGCCCCTGTGCCAACTTTTTTGCAATGTGTTGCTGCCATTAAATTCTAAGTTGATGATTATTTGCAAAAGAAAATAAAATTTCTCAGTTCGAACATTAAATATCTTGTCTTTGCAGTGTATTCAATTGAATATAAGTTGAAAGGGATTTGCAAATCATTGTATTCTGTTTTTATTTACGATTTACACAATGTGCCAACTTCACTGGTTTTGGGTTTTGTATTTCTGTGCAATAGTGGACAATGTGCAATATAATGGGGACCTGAGCTCCCAGGCAGCTAGTACTTTGCACTTTAGCATTTGGCACTTTAGCACTATGGCACCTTAGTTAGCACTCCGGCACTTTATAATTCAATGTGTATAATTCCTATGGTACCCCAACTCTCTGCATGTTTTTATTTTTGGACTGTATGTCATCTGTATTGTTGCCATGCATTTACACATAAATGTTCATTAATGCACACTGTCTCATTTAAAAAAAAAAAAAATCCCAAATCCTAAGAAAAAATCGTACATAGTCCTGATTCAATTACCCATGAATGTGCTGCTCATACTGTTTTCTGCATGGGCTTTGTGGTACACCCATGTTCTGAGGTGCATGCAGAACAAGGCAATTGACTGAAATTAGTCCATGAGTTTGTCGCATGGGTGATGTGTCTGTATGGAGCAGGAAAGAATATCAAGCTCACCTCTTCTTCATTAAAAGCAAATATGTAGGTACATTTTGGGTTCTACAGTGTCATGATTATGGCAGAGCTTGACATGACGTATTCAGTCTGCACACTCTGCAAAATTCAATTTTCATCTCCTGCCACCAACAGGAGTTAAAAGAAGCAGAACAGCACTCAGTCACCATACTGACTGTTGACCGCTGACCTCTGCACAGATTCACCAATTTAAAGTCTTAATTCAGGACTAAGTCCATTAACTCTTTCATTTTTAAACACTTAAGCCCCTGCAGTGTTGTAAAGGAGAAATTCAGATTTGGGAGACAGCTTATGAAACTGCTGTGTTTAAAATAAAATCTTCATTATATTTAACAAATATTTTATAATGTATTACTTTATGTAAATTATTTTACTCTTTTGTAGTCTTCAAACCATTTTTTTTTCTTTTTCTCAAAAAACAAGACCTCACTGCAATGATTACCACACTTCAGGGAGTGAGCACTGAGCTGAAGACAGTGAAGGAAGAGCTGAAGAAAGAGAAGGAGGACCTGAAGAAATTGAAGGACGAGCTGAAGAATGACCTGGAGAGAGTTAAGAACGAGCTGGTTCAAGAGAAGAATGACCTGAAGAAGGTGAAGGGCGAGCTGGTTCAAGAGAAGAATGACCTGATGAAGGTGAAGGGCGAGCTGGTCAGAGAGAATAATGAGCTGAAGAAGGTGAAGGGCGAGCTGGTTCTAGAAAATAATGACCTGAAGAAGGTGAAGGGCGAGCTGGTTCTAGAAAATAATGACCTGAAGAAGGTGAAGGGCGAGCTGGTTCTAGAGAAGAATGACCTGAAGAAGGTGAAGGGCGAGCTGGTTCTAGAAAATAATGACCTGAAGAAGGTGAAGGGCGA
>JBAMNC010002148.1:0-120000 GCA_037902135.1 Cetoscarus ocellatus | reverse complement strand
TGTTTGCTCTATGTTGAATTTGGGGGTTAGGTTTTTACATGCACACACAGACTTCTGCTATGACGGACTATTTCTGTATTGACATTATCAGCAGCCTTGTTTCAAGTGATTAAACCGCACAGCTTCAAGGACTACGAGCGAGCAGAGCTGCCGCGTATGTTTCTCTAACGTTAATGGGCTCACTGTAATGTTACTGTAGCTGTGAGCTATAGAGGACTGGGATGTTTATTACAATTTCAGGAGAGTCTTCTGCCTTCATTTATCTTGGAAACCAAGGCTCCAGGAACAGCACCGGGCTTTCTCCATTGGCAGAACTTCCTCCTCTCCGCTGTGTCTGTGAGTTGAACTGCATGCACAGCTTTCAGTGCTGACTGGCTATTTGCCTGTGGCTCTGCGTGTAACCAGAGCGTGTAACCAGTTGGATGGTGCTGTGGGTGGGACAAAATATGGCCCAGTGTTAAGTTATGGGATTTTTAGAAAATTTGGGGAATCTTTTTGCATACAGACAAATATGTGGATCACCACCAAATTTTAATGGCTTCTTCCTTGGGCCAAACCACACCTTTGGTAAAATTTTCATGTGAATCCATCCAGTAAGTTTGTCATAATCTTGCTAACAGACAAACAGACAAACCCTGGCGAAAACATAACCTCCTTGACGAAGGTAAAAAGAACTCAATGACATGGTTACCAAACTGGAGGGAATGAGGACTGAGCTGGAGGCACAAAGAGATCAACTCGAAGAGTTGGAAGAAGCCAGAGAGGACAACAAGAGGAGGCTTCGGTCAGTGAGACAGAAATTACAGAGAAAAAAAAAGTTTGAAACGCCAGAGGAGCCTTTGAGGGAAAAAGGAAACCTGTTGAAGGATCAGTGGAACTTGGGCAAGATGAAGAAGATTATATGTTATCAATTTGCAATTTTGAAAGAGAGTACTTAATAAAGAGAGACTGCTGGAGTCTGTGGGGAATACACATGTGGACAAAATTGTTGGTACCCTTTCGTTAAAGAAACAAAAACCCACATGGTCACTGAAATAACTTGAAACTGACAAAAGTAATAATACATAAAAAATTTACTGAAAATTAACTAATGAAAATCAGACTTTGCTTTTGAATTGTGGTTCAACAGAATCATTTTAAAAAATAAACTAATCAAACTGGCCTGGACAAAAATGATGGTACCCTTAACACAATGTTTTGTTGCACAACCTTTTGAGACAATCACTGCAAACAGGTGATTTCTGTAACTCTCAGAGAGACTTCTGCACCTGTCCACAGGTATGTTGGTCCACTCCTCATGAGCAAACTGCTCCAGCTGTCTCAGGTTTGAAGGGTGTCTTCTCCAGACTGCATGTTTCAGCTCCTTCCACAAATGTTCAATAGGATTTAGATCAGGGCTCATAGAAGGACACTTCAGAATAGTCCAGTGTTTTGTTCTGAGCCATTCTTAGGTGTTTTTAGCTGTGTGTTTTGGGTCATTATCCTGTTGGAGGACCCATGACCTGTGACTGAGACCAAGCTTTCTGACACTGGGCAGCACATTTGGCTCCAGAATGCCTTGATAGTCTTGAGATTTCATTGTACCCTGCACAGATTCAAGACACCCTGTGCCAGATGCAGCAAAGCAGCCCCAGAACATAACTGAGCCTCCTCCATGTTTCACAGTAGGTACAGTGCTCTTTTCTTTGTATGCTTCATTTTTGTCTCTGTGAACATAGAGCTGATGTGACTTGACAAAAAGCTCCAGTTTTGTCTCAAATGTCCAAAGGACATTCTCCCAGAAGCTTTGTGGCTCGTCAATATGCATTTTGGCAAATTCCAGTCTCACTTTTTTATGATTTTCTTTCAACAGTGATGTCCTCCATTAAGTTCACTTTGGCTCAAACAGTGATGGATGGTGTGATCTGATACTGATGTACCTTGACCTTGGAGTTCACCTCTAATCTCTTTGGAAGTTGTTTTGGGCTCTTTGGTTACCATTCGTATTATCCGTCTCTTCAATTTGTCATCAATTTTCCTCTTGCAGCCTCGTCCAGGGAGGTTGGCTACAGTCCCGTGGACCTTAAACTTCTGAATAATATGTGCAGCTGTAGTCACAGGAACATCAAGCTGCTTGGAGATGGTCTTATAGCCTTTACCTTTAACATGCTTGTCTATAATTTTCTTTCTAATCTCCTGAGACAACTCTCTCCTTAGCTTTCTGTGGTCCATGTTCAGTGTGGTACACACCACCATACCAAACAGCACAGTGACTACTTTTCACCCTTTAAATAGGCAGACTGACTGATTACAAGCTTGAAGACACCTGTGATGCTAATTACAGGACACACCTTAGTGTAAAATGTCCCTATGGTCAAATCATTTTCAATCTTTTCTAGGGGTACCATCATTTTTGTCCAGGCCAGTTACATTATTTTGTTTTTTAAGACTCTGTTGAACCATCTAGCGATAATTTTCTGGATATTACTGGATATTACTGGATATTAATTAAAGAAATTAGGATTAATTTAATAATCAATTTTGCTCTCGTTAATTAAGGGGGAACCATTCTTTTTATAGAAAAAGGCAAAATTTAATTCATTAATTGATTTATTAATAATTTCAATTAAATCAGATAAAGCAATTAAATCAAACTTGATCAATTTATCAGTCTCAAGTCTAAAGACAGAGCTCTCATACAGTGATGTCAATCTTCCAAATACCAACAGACAGAACTTTAAATTTAAGGGTGATTTATTAAAAGCATGTGATGGATATAAAAGACAAAATAAAATAAAATAAAATACTTAAGAAGGACTCAATGTCAGAGTCATACTGATCAATGATGCTGTGAATAAGAAAAGAAGTTATGAACCCTCAAGAAACATTTAAGTATTTTGAGTGGTTAAGGAGGACTAATTTAATGAATTAAACTTTTTAGAAAGGCAAATCAGGGGTAGTTAATTAATGGAGAATTAAACCAAGACACTCAAGCCCGTCTGGAGGAGTTCAGAACCATCAGTATTACTATGACGTTGTTATTGGGATTCTCAACTGGTTTGGGATCTATTGTCTGAAAGACTGTTTTGGTTCCGAGTTGTCCCCAAGGGAGAGGTTCAGAAGCCCACACTCGACCCAGCGCAATGGATACAGTGAGATGATGTCCTGACATGAGCTGGTCCCGTAGCTTTCACGGGAGAGAGATGCCATCTAAGACTGGAGTGAAACGGGTTCTGTTGTCCGGTGAACTGGAGCTCATAACTTTGATGTCTCGATTAGATGAAAAGACGATTCATAATTAATTCCAAAATTAATTTGTTGGCCGGATGAATATTGTTTCCGAAATTAATAACAAAAGTCCATTTACTATGAAACAAATCTTTTGAGTCTTATCGCTTACTGGCTTGTAAAAAAAATGGCAGGCATGTTACGTTACTGAGACAAAATTTAGACGAAACGATCTAGGAGAGCTGTGTTGACAACAAGAAAAACAGATGATACCATAGAAGAAGACGTAAAACAAAGTGTAGGGATGAAAAGTCAAAGAAGAAGAGAGAGAGAGGAATTTGTCTGTCTGGTTTTGACTTCCAAGGAGGGTCTCACAGAAGAAGGGGTCTGGATGACTATCAAAGACTTTATCAACTTACATTTGGCCAAAATATAAAGTTGTACTTTGATAACCACCCAAATAACCACTCCAACTGAGTAGAAAATCTTACAATGAAGATTTTGATATCAAACATGTCCATATTTAAAAAATAAGAAAGACAAAAATGGTTTCAATCTTCTTCAAAATACAAACAAACAAAACATATGTGGTTAACACTTAGATATATAAGTTTGCATGCCTTTGAGATGTTATGCTACCAAAACTTAATGTATAGAAATCCTATAATAAACATTCCTTCAATAAAACAGGAAATAATGCAGAGTACAGGCACATTTCTAGATGAAGTTCTCTCCTCAGTTTTCCACTGAGGGGCGCTCTTGGTCCATCAGAAGGCTAAGCATCAGGCAGAGGCTTTAAAAATAGTGCAACACATTCGTAAATTTGGCATTTTTAGGGCTAGAAACACAGAAGTCACATCATCAGAATGCATTTTTCATGACAGGATAAAATATCACATTGTTAGATGTGTCCATTGTTTTGTTAATAGTTTGTAGGTTTGTAGTTTTCTGTTGGCTGAAAAACATCTGTTTTCTACATTTGGCCAGAGATGAGGAGTCTGAATAACCAGGGAGGTCAAAAGTCATCTTAGGTGTCACAGAAGAATCTCTGGGAGTAGAAAAGGATTATTTAAGTCTCTGGGAACGTAGTCTGTTTGAACACCTTATCAGGTCTCAGCCAATCAAGGCTTAGTCCGGAATAATAAATACAGTCTCTAAATCACAAAGGTGTCTGCTCGTTGCAGATGGCGGGAAAGAAGAGGGACTTTATGACTCCACATGTCTCTGGTGAGTGACAGTGGGGTCTTTAGAAGAGAGGGGGAGGGGAGTGAAGGAATTTTTGTTCTTTTAGCATTTTGAGGAGTTCATCTTGCTACAACCACAATTCAAAGCAATGTCTGTTTTCATTAGTTAATTTAAATTATTTTTTTTAATTAATTTTTACTTTGTCAGTTTCTAGTTATTTTTTTAAGTGACCATTGTGGGTTTTTCTTTCTTTAACGGAAGGGTACTAACAATTTTGTCCAAGTGTGTATGCTTGTTGGATAATCTACAGTAGGAAAAAAGGATTTTGATCATTAATATCATCAAGTCAATAGGTTTTGCTGTTTATTTGTAACACACCCACTATACTTTTGATGGTTGGTTGTTGTTTTGCCTTTTTTCAAGTTACTTGTAATTGTATGTGCGCAAATACAAGTATATATATATATATATATATATATATGTATATTTATATATAAACGTGTATATGTTTTCCATGTACTTATTAATACCATCTTATTATCTCATTATTACATTTTATCCAAACATTTATTTCTTGATTATCACTTTAATTTCTTTGATCACGGTTTCTAATTTGATTTTTTCACTGACGACTCTAAGATTGCCCTTTGTGTTGTATGTATAAAAACGTAAAATTGGATAACAATTCCATGTGGATGTACGTTAATGGTTTTGAAAGTCCAATACAGAGATATGTTTTTAAATAATGAGTGAAGCAGGTTGGACCTACCTCCAAGGGTCTTAAAGAAAATGAAAATGGAACATTTGACTAACTACTCAGAAACAAAAGTTGACAACTGGTGTTATAAGAAGTTCACTGCCATTAATTTGCTCTAAATGTATATTTCGTCCACATGCAGAGTGTCTGGACACATGATCTGAAACTGTGAGATTTAATTGTTGCATGTTCTTTGGTTTCTCTAAAACATATATAAAGTTTGGAAAATACCATCTACAGTCAATTGGTACTGGAAAGAAAACTGTTCATAACTGAATGCTCAAATTAGTAATCTACATCCGCTATTTGTTCTAGATTGTACTGCCCAACACTACTGTTGAATAAAATCAGATCAGAAAAACAGAAGCCTCACCTGCAAATTGGTTATATTAGGATTATATTAATTGAACAGAGAATGTAAGGTCTATAATCCCAGATGGAGTTCACATGGCAAATTTGTAAATTATGAAAACAATAATAAAAAATAGCTTTTTTTTTTTCGTATGGATTATAAACAGAAAAACAATCTTAAAAATAAAAGAGAAAAAAATCGTTGTGTCCCTAAACGGTTTATAGCTTCCAAAAATAAAAGAAATTTAAAAAACAATCTGCCAAAGGTTTTTATATGTTGATTGTAACTGTTGCCGTGGTAGGTTTTATGGAGGGCACGCACCTAAACTTTATTGTTCAGATTCTTGCACAAAGTTCAGAGTTCGTTGGTGGACTTTGTGCAGCACGCAGAGGGACGAGAAGACACACAAACAGGTATGTGGGATTATAGTATTTCAACAATTCTAATTTTTTAACATCCATTGTCAAGTTGGTTACAACAAATCTATCCCCTTTAAGTATATAACAGACATCTGTACAAATTGTAAGCAAATTTCCACATCAAACCGTTATGGTAGCATGATCATAAGACAACTCTAATCTGAAGAGACTCGGTCCCTTTCAGAGAGAGTCGAGGGTCAGGTAAACACAGCATCTAAAATTGTTTACAACCTTTTGCTTTGGTCATTATATATTTTCAGCAAACCTGATACTACAAAACTTAAAATCTTTTAGGAACTAAAGGTGATCATGGGTGTGATTCTCCTAATTACAGAGCTGGTTTGTCTCATTCTGTTTCAAGTCAATTTGAAAGTGACTAAAATGGATCAATGGCTGGAATAGATTGAAAAAAAAAATCATTGTTAATTTGAAAAATAAAAGTATTTCAAATAAAATGATATTAGAGATGGATTATATCACCTTTTAGAAAAAAATGTAAAAGTTAATACTAAAAAGACCTTTTGTGTGTTTGAGTCTGTATTTGGCCTTACTTTTTTGCCAACTGGAATATACTCTGTGTTGAAAACTATTACAAAAAAAACCCAAAAAAAAACTGGATTTCAGTATATCCAGAGTTTTATGCTGAACAAGAGTATGAAAGCTTTGACTGTAAATACAATTTTATTAAACAAAGATAAAAGAAACTATCCAAGTTTCCTCTCAAACACTGAAATTATAGTTAACTTTTTATTGAAAGGGACATTATATTGCTATGAGCTAATGCTAACAGCAGGGGGAAGTGGACCAGATGTAACTTCACAACATTCTCGTTAGTGTTCATGATACTTGTTGAAAGTCTGAAAGTTAAACTTCATTGAATGAGCATTCTTACATTAGTCAAGAGAAGCTTAACAGTTGGCTGAATATAATCAGTCCTTCACCCACCCCATTACCCCTCTGTTTGATCTAACATTAGCCTGGAAGGTAGGCTAAGTTGCGGCTGTCCCACTGCGGTGACTAGGCCAAGGTTAGCATGTTGTGCGTTAGCCTGTCATGTTTGGAGGAATGAGCTTCGCTGTTGTCTGGTAACAAAATGAATTTGAGGTTCGTGTGTGTTCCGGATTGTAAGCCGTGCATGGCTGGAGTGGCAGTGCGCTCCGCCTCACTCGAGATATGCTGCAGGTCCATCGTGAAGTCCTCGGATTTTACTGTGTTGGCTGCTGCTCTGCTCTGGCTCATTAGCATATGAAGGCGACCGCCCTCTAAACCAGCCGTTCTGAACAGAGGGGTTATGAGAGCATGGAAAGAATGCAGCTGTGCTTTATTCATTTCATTCTTGGACCAAAACATGTTACTAACGTTTCATGAAGACATCAAGGATCCATGTTAAACAGCAGAAAAGGAGCAAAATATGAGACCTTTAATGTCAAATGTGTTTCAATGCTTCATTTGTAGGATGGTTCTCCTTATGGATGCTTCTCAACACAGAGTGGTCTTCCTTCTCTTAACTCTCTTTTACAGAGGTAAGGTAAAACAACAAGACATTATTGTTGCCCTGGTCGTTTTGCCCAATAATTTATATCTGAACCTGTAAAAGCAACTTGTAAATCATAAATATTTCACTGAGATTATTTATCAAAGCCTTCTATGTTTCAGGTCGAGCAGAGGAGACTTCAGTCACTCAGACAGTCAAGGCCATGCTGGGTGATGACGTAGTCCTGCCCCTTCAGATGGATCCTCCCATAAATGCTGTTTCCATGACCGTGGAGTGGGCAAGACCTGATCTGAGCCCTAGATATGTGTTTGTTTGGTTTGAAGGCAAGGGACATGTGGCTGACCAAAACAAAGCCTACAGGGGAAGAGCATCAATGTCCACTGACAAACTGAAGACTGGAGACCTCTCGCTGACACTATCCAGAGTGAAAACCTCTGACAATGGGACTTACAGATGTTACATCCCAACAAAGGATGAAGAATATTTTGTGGATCTTCTGGTTGGTAAGTAAATGATCCACATTATTCCCTTCTATGGAAAACAGGGCTTAAATCAGAGAAACATCTGTCATCTTTTCCACTTATCTTATGACATTACAGTACTGCAAAAATGATCATTCACAAATACATAAAACTAGCGCGAGGTAAAAGCTGCAAGCACAAATGAAACCCCCATGCAGACAGAATATCCTCATTCTCAGGTCAAAACCTCTTATCTCCATTTCTTACTATTTCTTTTTTTGTCATAAAACACTGCCGTATGTCATCTTCCATGTTGGTGAATGTGTTTGATGATTATTAAAACAATTAAAAGTTTACATACATTTAATAAGAATGAAAAAGTACTTATTGCTTCAGAGGTATAGTGTTTATTTTTTTCTACTCTGGTAAAGGGGCAGTTTTGGAGATAAGAGCTTTGTACCCAACTGTTGTTGGTTATAAGAGAGCTCTCTGAGAACTGGCAATAAATTAGGAGCAACATCAACCATGAACTTTACAGCCTAGGAGCAGAAAATCATGTCCCACATTGCTGCACAAACCTGGCGAGTGTATGGATGTTTTTCTGTGCACCTGATCTCTCCTGCTTGCAGGACCTCTTATGTTGCATTTCCACCAAGCAGTCTGCTTCAGTTTGGCTCAGTACAGTATGCAATTACAGGTGCTGCTGATGTAAAAAGAAAGTCAAACTATCCACAAAGCAATGCTCCATGGTGTGCTGGAGGGCTGGGAGACCTTTATTGTTGCTGTTTGTTTCCAGTCGCACCCCATTTTTATTTTTATTTTTATTTTTATTTGATGTGGACATCACAATTACATTGGACAAACCAGATGCATTGTTTGAGTGTTTTAGCACGGGTGCTAATTCGCAACACTTGTCCACAGGAGGCTTTTGAGATGATTAAATAATAAAAGTAATAAAAGAAGAGAGTGAAGAAAAAGACAGTGTCCAATAACATCCCAACAATAAAAAAGAAGCAGTTTTTTCCAGAATAAATATATACATAAGCTGTAAAACAAAGACAGCATGGTCAAGCAATCAACCAGTCAAAATTATTCATGTGAGCTCTGTTGTTTTGATTTTAGCCATTGTTTGAGTCATTTGTTAAAAGCATTACTGCTGGTCTCCCATTTTAGATTAATGGGCAGAGAGGTCCAGAGTTTTGCCCCTTTGACAGAAGGAGCAGACTGACAGAGTGAGGTCTTGTATCTTGGGACAAGACAATCACCACTGGTGGAGGATTGAGTGGCCGCTCTGTGAGAGCTCTGACGCCTGGTGGCCAGTTCAGAAAACAGTACTGACAAATGATTGTTTAGACATTTAAAAAACAGTTTAAGAGTACTAAAATTCATAAAATTTTCAAAGGTGAAAAGATTGTGTTTTCTTACAATGATGCCATCTCATTGGTTTCCTGTCCATGAGTTTTATTGCCTGCTTGTATATTGAGATCATGGGTTTTAATGTGGTTGGAGAAGCTTGTGACCATGATGTGATGCAATATGACAGATGAGAAAAAATCACTGCATGCATGTACAGTTTTGCAGCTTGATGTGATGGGTTCCTTCTGATAAAATGAAAGCAGTTAAGATTTGGTCCTATCTTCTTGCAGATGTACTTAACCTGACTGTCAGACTTTAAGTTCTTGTCCAGGATGATGATAAGGTACTTAACTTCATTCAATTCATCAATGATTTCGTTCTTAATCCTGACCTCAAATACATCATGTGCAGGCCTATTACGCATGGAGAGGCACATGGATACAGTTTTTTTTTACATTAAGAGTGAGATGGGATAACTCGAGCCATTCAGAGATGTGAAACAAAGCCTGCATCAGATGCTCACCTGCCAGGCTGGATGTTTTAGCGGACACATGGATGACCGTGTCATCAGCGTACATCTGGCAGTTGACATTTGGACAGCAGCTTGGTAGGTCATTAATATACATTGTAAACAACAGTGGACCAATAACAGACCCTTGTGGTACTCCCATGCTGTTTGCATTCATATGTGACTTCACCCCATTGACCCTGACACATTGCTGTCTCCCCCCAAGATATGATTTAAACCACTTTAGAGCTGCAGATGACATTTTGAATTGATTTGGTTTGCTAAGTAAGACACTGTGGTTAACAGTGTCAAAGGCCTTTTTTAGATCCAAGAGCACTGCTCCTACAGCATTTCCCTTAACCAGAGAGGCCTTGATCTTCTCAAGCAGATAACAGTTCGCTGTTTCCGTGGAATATTTTTTCCTGAATCCAAACTGCTGTGGATGAAGCAGCTGGTTGGACTCTAGGTGTTCTAATAATTGTTCAGCTACAATCTTCTCCAGAACTTTTGAGACTACCGGGAGGATGGTAATGGGCCTGTAATTACTTGCTAAATCTTTCTCACCTGATTTATAAACTGGCGTAATTATTGCCGTTTTCCAGCTCTCTGGGAAGATTTTTGTTTGTATTGACAAGTTTACCAAGTAAGTAATTGGCTCCAACAGAAGGCTGAGATATTTCTTGATGAATACAACATTTAGATCATGGATATCCTTAGACATGGAGTTACTCATGTTAGCAATCACTGTTTTAACTTTATCATGGGATACCTCTTTTATGTGAAAGGAGTCTGTTTGAGCATGGTCAAATTCATCAGGTAATGAACCAGAAGATTTTAAATTGCTTGCTAAGTCTTGCACAGACTTGATAAAAGAAACTATTAAAACCATTCACAATTGACTCATTGCTATCAATAATTTTGTCACAAACTTTGAGGCAGTTTATTTTGGGGTTCATTCGCTTACTCGAGTTAGTTAGTCTATTTATATGTTGCCAGAGTTTAGAACTGTTGCCATTGGCCTCTTCAATGAGTTTGGTAAAATAATTAGTCTAGGCTTTTAGCAGCTCAGACACCATTTTGTTCCTTGAGCCAGTGAAAATAATGTGGTCAGTATTAGTTTCAGTTACTAAAAACCTTTTAAGAGCACAATCTCGCTCTTTGGTGTTCTGACGGATGTCACTGTTAAACCATGGAAGAGAGAATTTCTTAGGTTTCTTTTTCCAGGTTTTTGTGTGTTTGTTTATTAAGTCACAAATGGTTGAGGCAAAATTGTTTGGTTTAAATCTGGCTCTTTAGTTATTCTTTCTCAGTTGACTTCCTTTAAATCATGTTCAAAGTCAGATGTTTTTGATTTCGGAATTCCTGTTGTTAAAATTTGACTCTCTGTTTGTTTGTGGTGAACTAGGCGTTTTTTAGTTAGCTTTCTTATAAGTAGTGTCATGTTATGATCTGAGATGCCGGTAATAAGATTGTATATTTTTGTTACTCTCTCTGGCCTGTTTGTAAAGATCAGATCTATAAGGGTTTCACTCTTTCTAGTGATCCGTGTAGGTCTATCAATCAGCTGTTTATATTAAAATTTTTCCATAACTGCTTTTAATTTCGTTTTGCTACTTTTACCTAACCAGTTAATGTTAAAGTCTCCAAACAATGTGCATTTACAACCGTTGTCAACAGCAGACAGAAGATTCTTCAGCTCTTTGTAGAAATTGGCATCATGAGATGGGGGATTATAAAGCACTACTATACTAAATTTCATGTTTGGGGAGAGAATTACATGCACTCCAGATTCACATTTAGTTCAAGCTCTAAGGTCTTAAAATGCTCCCTAATATAGATTAAAACACCCCCTCCCCTTTCCTTGGGCCTATCTCTCCTGTAGCATGTATATCCTGGTATGTTAATTAGGTCGGTGGGAACATTACTAGTCAACAAACTCTCAGATATACACAGAAAATCCAAATTAGAATCAGTGAGTAGTTGCTGTATCTGGTCTATTTTAGGTAGTATGCTTCTGATGTTTATATGTCCTCTTTAAATTCCGTTGGGTTTTGTTTCAGAGTTCCGGATGATTTGGGCATGATTCACTGTTTGGAAAAGTTTTACTGTCTCTGTTTTATTGTTGCGCGATTGGCTAAATGTCTTTTGGCCCTTACGGGACTCCGTCCTTGTTGACATACGTCACATATTACAGACAGTTCATCTTGAGGATGATGATCCATAGCCGGTATATTTTGTTGGTAAGTGCGGGCCACAGAACTAACCCCAGTGTCAGTGCCAGAGTCTGTGTGTCCAGCGGGCTCTCTGAGTGCACCTGTGAATACCTGGTCACCAGGTGCGCCGTTTCCAGTGACGGCTGCTGAACTCGCCCTTTCTCCTGTACATGCCTCACCTAGGGAGCCCCGCTGAAAGAAATCCCCCCCAGCCAACCGACACCCAAGGGCAGTACTCGCTGCGTCCCTCCCGGGACAGACACCATTAGGCACCAGAGTCATGGTGAGTTGCGTGGAAAGTGTGGCTAGAGCAGGTTGGATGGGTGTAATCACTACAGATGGTTTGAGCTGCATCGGGATGATATTTTGCACTTTTGGGTGCTAGCCTCTGAATGACAAACGGGGCCAGGGTTTAGATGAACATCTCCAGCTAATAGTAGCAGTAGTAGTAGCATTTTGGCTGATGACAGGTTGATTGTCCGTCTAATTGTAATTTTGGGTGCTGACTTAAAGACCTGGGCTCGGCCGTCCTTAAGAATCTGCGTGAAAGCTGTGACGTAACCATGTCCAAAAAGGTTCAGATGTGATTTTCCTATTAAAATGCCCAGTGGATCAGTGGTAATGTTGTGAGAATGATGCGCTTTTGGTAGCCGGAGTCTCAGGTATGTTGCAGGTGAAAAAAGCATCAGTAGTAGCAATCCACAGGTGAGGAAGTACAGGCCAGTATTGCTTTGTTCGTGTTTGCCTTTGTTTTTACTGCTCCATTTAAAAGTGTCATGCAGTGGCTTTTTAAAAATAAAAAAATAGTCTTAAAAAATAGGTAAAAGAGATTAGAAACACCGATGTTGGAAAATTTCTGCTGATGAGTGGAGCCTGCCGAACCACTCACAGCTGCTGCTGCCATCTTATCTCTGTGCTGCAGATGCTGCACTGTGTCATGCTGCTATGATGTCCTGCAATTATGTAGCTGGCAAGACCCCCACATCCCGGCTCACATCCCTGTCCTCAAGTGAAGGCACGGTTGCCGGTTGAAAAGCAAACAAGATCAGGATTACCATGCCAAACTGCACTGAACCAAACTGGGCCACTCAATACAATCGCAGCTTTAATGACTGCTTGAATAAAAGTTCCCTCTCTGTCAATCAGAGCAATGGGAACAGTCCCAGTGTTTATTAAGGAGGCACCTGGGTGGTGAGAGACTGAGACTGTATGAAGCAGGAAATGAGGAGTGAGGTCCATCCTGAACCGGTCACTATTACATTAAATCAGAGGAAAAACTCAGAGCAACATTAATATTTAAAATATTTTTATTTATAATTATAAATAGAATTGATATTCATAATTATATATTATAAATAATATAAATACTTTTATTTACAATTAATATTCATATTTCAGGAACTAACTTAGGGAACCAAAGCTGGCAACTTATGCCAAAGTATTTAGCTCAGAAAGTGCAACAAACTATTAAACAGGCCTTTAACACCTTCCACTTTTCATAAAATATAACTCCAGCCAAACAAAGTAGTGTTTTGTAACAACAACGAGTAAAGGTATGCATACCTGGCTCAGATTACTAACAGACTACATATGTTTTGAAAAACTGACGCCAACATTGAGAAATGTCATCACGTCTTACGAGTGATATTTTCATAGTTAATTCCTGTTTTTTACAAACAGTTCTTCATATGTGTTTTCTCATCAGTAAATAACGTATTACCCATTTGATTTTACTGATTGTCCTTGACATTTGTAGTTAACAATTCCATGCTTTATTACTACAGGTTGTACTGTATATCTTTTCTTCATACTCTCTAACAATTATTAATTTTTTTTTTTTCCCAACAAGCCATAAGAAATCATAATACAAAGTTCTTTTTAATTAACATTTTATCTCACATCTTACTTGTCATCTGTCCCATCCGGTCTTTCCGGTCTTACTCAGTTCTGCCTGATAACATTTGTCACATTTGTCGATGTCTTTATGTCTCCCATGAACATATGTATGTATTTTGCATTTGCAACAGGCTTACTTTTTTTAAACACTTTTACAAATAAATAAAACTATGAGGAAAAAACTTTAGACACATACATTTTTGGCTTTCTTGTATAATTGTCTCATACAGCCAGTTCCTTAATTTGCTGAAGAGAAAATAAAATGACCACAGAGTTATCAAACAGAGATAAATGCTGAAAATATATAAGAGATTACAGATAACAGATAATATAACAGAGAACCTGAACGAATACCAAGACCAGTAAAATTATTTGCATGTTTCCATCCTCAGGAGCTTCCTCTTCACCTGCCATCAGCTTGGTGGGCATTGATCAGGTCAGCAGTGGAGTGATGATAGACTGTGAGTCCAAAGGCTTGTATCCTGAACCTGAGGTGTTGTGGCTGGACAGTAAAGGAGACGTCGTTTCTACTGATCAGAGAAAATCAGTCAAAGGTCCAGATGGTCTCTTCAATGTCAGCAGCAGAGTGACAGTGACGAGGAGACACAACAACGTCTTCACCTGTAAACTCCAACAGAAGAGCATCAACTGGACCAGTGAAGCAGTCATCCATGTTGCAGGTAGACCTGATGAAAGGAAGAACAAATCCAGCTTTGAATGAAACACACAAAAATCTTTCTGTCTCTATGTCAAACTGCAAGTCTGGATTGTCTAAATGTTTTTCTTTCCGTTCCAGATGATTTCTTTGTGGAACCCCCAAGTTCCACGATCCCCATAGCTTTTGCTGTGTTGTTTGGCTTAATGCTTGTTGCTGCATCTGGTCTGTTGGTCTGGCAATGTAAACTACTGAAAACAGGTAAGATGAAACTAAATGTAGTGCTTTTATGACAACTGAGATCTTCATAGATTTTAACTAAAGCAATACAGGGCGAATATTAAAGATACAGTTACAAAGACATCCAATTTTCTTTTAGAAGTGATAAAAATAGATCATATCTTTTAAAAATCAACAAGCTTACACTGGCCCACACTCCTGTATAGAAGGTAGCAGTAATGCTCCTCTGACGCTGGATGCCACGTGCCGTTAAACAAGAAGAAGAAGAAAAAAGCTAAATGTAGAGTTGTTATCATGGTGGAAGCAGCGAAAATCCTGAGGAAAAGAAAAGTTGTATCTGAGGAGACGAAAAATAGGAAAGCTGGAGAGTAACAAGCCTTTGCCTGGCGTTCACTCGCTGGCATGAGCTGAAAGATGAGGAGGGATGTTGCTGATTTGGCCCTGTTATTGTTGGACTTCTAAGTACATGATGATTTATTCAAAAAGAAACATGATCAGACTGTCCCTTATCAGTCTACATGGTTTATTTGTCCCTCGGCACGTCCTGCCGGCTCACTTCTCCTTCCTCTGTATGTCAACAAACGCATGTTGGTGTGAGGCTCTATGTTTTACGACAGTGCAGTTACACTCAACGACCATAGAGGCCCCTAGAGAGCTAGCTAAATTTTGAAAAAAAAAAAAAAAATGGATTTTAACCCTTTAAATGCCAATTTCATAAGAGATGTCACTGATTTGGTGTAAAACAGACATAATGACCAATTTTCAATATAAAAATTATCAGAGGCTGGAAAATTTTTACATGCTATCACAGTCTTGGATATGTCAAAGATGTGTCAAACATTGGCTTTGGCGCATGCTCTTTTTGTGCAGCATCAGATTTTATTTTTCACTCCCCATTGATTTCTATTATAACCACATTTTTTAAATGCAGCCATGATACTGCATAATCATGCATCCTGCAATTGTGGTGATGTGTGCATGTGTGTTGGTGTGTGTGTGTGTGAGTTCAGTTGCAGCAAGACATGCAACTTGTCACCCGGTGCTCCCTGCAAGTAAGTGCTTCACACAGGGTTCAGGTCCTGAGTGTTTTTTTTTTTTTTTTCTGCACATCATTTTCACGATCCCCTCCTCACTCCTGAGCTGCTGGGGTGTGCAGGTGGCTGTGGCTCAGGGTCTGGAGGATACAGAGGTGATGAAAGGGAGCTTTTTGTATCTGCTCAGTGGAGGAGTCAGGCTGCAAAATCATTTTCAAGGCCTCGCCTCTTTTAAAGAATAAATTTAGTCAGTTTCTAATAAAACTGCAGATATTGCCGCATCCACAGAAACCACTTCAGAAGCTGCCATTGTTTTCAAACATCCAGTCACTTCCTGCTGTTGTCATTTCTGCAGTTCCCGCCTCTCGTCCTGATTGGACCGTTAAGCATTTAGCCGTGTGAAGTTGTTGAACAATGGAAATTGGCAAGACAGATATGCAGGATTTTTACTAATCTCTGACATATCCAAGGCTGTGATAGCAGGGAAAATTTGTCCAGCCTCTGATCATTTTTTATATTGACAGTCGGTCATTTTGTGTGTGTTTTTCCCCAAATCAGTGACATCTCCTACAAAACTGGCATTTAAAGGGTCAAAATCCACAACTTTTCCAAATATTCACTATTTTTGATCAGGGCTGAGCTTGATGAAAAGATTTGAGCAAAACAGAATTAAAAAATATACATATGTTATGTCCTTACAGCAGCTGAAGTTTGTGGATTTTAAATGGCCAATTCAGGACAAAAGGATCGCGAATCTGTCCACAATCTGTTTTTGACGTTTTAAAATTTTTGAAATCATATTTTCAAAATGTTTGTAGAATTACGTTTCCTCAACAAAAATGTGTTCTCTCTCTTAAATATAATGAAAGTTATGGTGAATTAGTTCTGAATATCACCCCTTTGTGGCAGCAAAAAGCCACATAGAGACCCAAGGGTGAAGTATTTGAGTTTCATGAGTCACTATTTAGTATTTATTACCATAAATCTGATATTTATCACTAATAAGCTGATGTTGTCCTTTAACACCTCAAGACCATTTTTATATTGTCCTTGTATTCTACTTTTTCAATTTTTGCTTTCCAACAGAAAAGAAACAGCGCAGAAATAGAACTGAAGACCAGCCCTTGATGGACAGCAAACTTGAAGAGGAGTTACAGAAGATGAAGGAAGAACCGGAGAAAATCGCATACATGTTAAAGACGCTAAAAATACTGTCAAAGGGACTGGAAATACATAAAAACCAGCTCAATTCAATGAAGGAGGATGTAGTGGAAAAGGCGAAGCTTAGGGACAAAAGCATTGAATTGGTGGACAAAGAAGTATCTGAGAAGGACAGAGATAAAACAATCCACAGTGCACAAGGATATTACAAACTCAGAGATATCATAGAGGAGGACAGCGAGAAACAACAAGAGAGAAAGAGAGAACTTCAAGAGCTGATCATGGGCATTGAAAAACTGATGAGGACTGCATACTACCCTCTTTCATTTGAAGATATAAATGAAATAAATGAGAAAGGAGAAAGCAGCAAACCAGGTGAAGCAGATAAAGAAACAAGCTAGACTGAGAATCAAGAGAGGGAATGCAAAATTAACCTCAGTTTAAAGAAGGAAGAACGCAAGAGCGCAAAATTATTCTCCAGATATTTTGAATATTCAGAAAATCTTAAGTATAACATGCCTGAAAACATTAAAGGGGACATTTTGGTCCTTTTCTGCAGTTTAACATGGATCCTTGATGTCTTCATGAAATGTTAGTATTATGCTTTGGTCCAAAAAGCCTGTGAATAAAGCACAGCTGCATTCTTTCCAGGCTCACATAACCGCTCTGTCCAGAACGGCTGGTTTTAGGGCGGTCATCTTCATATGAAAATGAGCTAGAGCAGAGCAGTGGTGAACACAGTAACATACGAGGACTTGATGTTACAGTCCTGAACAACCACAAACTGCAAATTTGTGCCGGTTATCAGATAAAATCGAAGCTTGTTTCCCCCAAACATTACAGGCTAACACACAACATGCTAACACTGGCTTAGTCACCTGTCTAGACATGGTGTACGCTGATCTCTCGCTAAGAATGTAAACGATATGGCTGCAGAAATTCTCAAGGCGGTGGTGGAGATACTCAGGTAGACGTAGACTTATGCAAATGAAAAATGCTTGTTACATAACAGTTTAACCACAGACTCAGCAGCTCACCAAATACCATGAGTTTATATTTATGCAGCATGCTGAATACAGGTTTTGATGTCTACTATCACATGTGGGCTGAGAGGAAGGCCAAATGCACAAAAATGTGTTCAAAAGCCTTACAAA
This sequence comes from Cetoscarus ocellatus, assembly GCA_037902135.1. Lineage (NCBI taxonomy): Eukaryota > Metazoa > Chordata > Actinopteri > Labriformes > Labridae > Cetoscarus > Cetoscarus ocellatus. The sequence continues at coordinate 101,907 of JBAMNC010002148.1, read as the reverse complement.
AGTGATTTTTATATAATATGTCTCCTTTAAGCAGATTAATGTAGAAGTTCTTAGAGGAAAAACTTTCTCTTATTATCATACATTTTTTTAGATACAATTTGATGAGATCAGGTCCCACGGTGACCTGTTAATGCAGATGAGATAAAAAGTGATAACAGGGAGCAAGTATTCATGCCAAAGTAGCTAGCTTACAATGTCAGCTAGCTTTGCCTACCTTTGTATACGTGGACCTAACTTCAATGTTTACCCTAACACTAGCCCGCCTCGGAAGAAAATAGCCATGGACACAGAGCACCCCATCAATTCCCACTTTAGACTTTTACTATCAGGTCACAGGTACAGGACACTGAGATGGAGAAGAGCATGCTTTAACAAAAGCTTTGTACCATCTGCCATCTCCATCCTCAACAAAGCAACCCACTGACTGTGTCTACTGTGATGTAAATATGTGTGCTCTATGTGTGTTATATGTTTCCTAAATGTACGTCTTCTTGCTTGACAGCCTGTGAAAACAAATTTCCCATGAGGGACAATAAAGTTATATATCTTTAAAATCAAAGTGCACAACAGAAAAAATGCAAATTGATGGGAATTTGACCACTGGGGATTTAAATGACTGCTTACATTAAATAACCTTTCTAAGCCTGAATAAAAAAAGATAATTTACTGAGCATTCCAGTGACATGAACAATGAAGTGATAACATAAGATGTGAAATGACTTGTCAGAAACAATCTTTCAAAAAAGTATCTGCTTAACAGGTCCTACACACCCTAATACAGCAACAAGAATCTGCAGATTTATCTTCAACTCTGTTATTTATTTGCAGTTAAAAGTAATCTTATTTGCAACACATAAAGAGATTACTCTGCTCTTCCCAGTCAAACTTTTGTACTCTATTCAGTCTGAGCTGGGTACCATCAACCACCCTGAAGGACTTTACAGTAAGAAGAGGCCCAGACACAAAGGAAAGGGGCACAAGGCATAAATAAACTTAAAAAATGTCATCATTACCACAGGCTGCTTATTAACTCTTACATATCATTTTGGAAATAGTATGATACAAAACTGATATTGGCAGTTCATTTTCATGCTGACAGATTAGGCTCTTCTTTATTCTTTATATTTCACCATTAATATAAATCATACATAAATAGATTTTGACAAGGAGAAAAAAATATTGCTACATTAGCTAGGTGCTAAACCAGCTGGCTACACCTACTTTAGTATGTGTGGACCTACCATAGATGAGTTTTTCCTCAACAAAGTGTGTTGTGAGGAAAACACAAGTTGAAGTAAATTTTACAACTATTAAGATGAGATGGTGATTGAATGTGTAGTTCAGTAACCTGCCATATTGTTCTGTTACACCAAAGGACTTCACAAACAAAGCAAGTGTTGGTTGTTTTGACTTCTGATGAAACTGTTAAGATGTAGGAGCTTTATGAGACTTAAACTAGAAAAAAAAAAATACATGGCTGTTTGTAAATGATCTACAAAGAGTTAGGTCTAGACCTGCTTATTTCACAAGTGACTTAAATAACACTGGGAATGAAAAGGGAGTATGTTGAAAATGATTGATTGATTTACATATTAGTTGAAATTAAAACTGAAAAGTAACTGGATGATGTTTCATGCACTCCAATATGAAATAGGCACTCAATGACTTTGAAGCAATAATCAAGATCACAATTGCACAGAATGAGGAACAGGAGCTCTTACCTGACGTGTACTTACCTTTCATGTTTTTACAGCAGTTTAAAGGTAGATAGGCTATTTGATTAAATATTAAATCAGCTTTTGATATGTCCCTCCTTTAAGTTCTCTCTTGTTTAAACTGTTAGCATCATTTAAGGCAGGGTGGGTAACCAAGGAAAACTAGCATGAATTTGAATGTAGTTTCTCCTCAGGACTCTGTTTAGCAACCCCCCCATACTGTTTTGCACTCAATGAAAAGAAAACACCAAAACATTATCACTGAGTGTTCTCTGCCTCCATCTTGAATCAGGGTCTGTGCAGGGTCTGTGCACGCCGATAAAATGTATGCACAGAAGATGGGCAGAACGGCAGTACAGGATTTGATTGGTTTAATAAATTCGGTCCAAATCACTGTGGTCAGTTGGTGTTTATCCTGGTTTACTCCTGTTGTAGACAGTGACTATTTTTCGCCCACTTTTAGGAACAAATCATGCATTGATTGCCATCAGGACATAACAATTATTTTAACCAGTATAACAAAAAGTGTATCTAAATTTGATTACCAACCCTGTCTTTAAGTTGTACTAACCTGCAAAGTTTTATGTTTTATTTTTTATTTTTATTTAATTTTTTAATAATGTAATCAAACCACAATCATCAGGACTGAGGTATTGAGGTCTAGGACTTTTTAAACAAGGGTTTTCTACCTATTGAAAATAACTTGAGCAGATGCCAGCAACGGTAAGTTAGTCAAGTTTCAGTGACGGTTTTGGTTGTATGCAATCATGAAATCAAGATGATAAAAATAAAACAACTTTCACAGTTTTTTTTTGTATCTTTATGTTATTTGTGGAGATGCACAACAGTGGATTTTTCATGTCTCAAAGCTCAAATCAACTCAAACTGGTTTCTTCAACATGAGTTCACTGTACACCAGTGGCCTCCACAGTCACCAGAGCTCAATCCAAAAGAGCACATTTGGGATGTGGTGAAACAGGAGGTTTCCATCATGATGTGCAGCCAGCAGATATGCAGCAACTGTGTGACACTATCATAAACCTTACAACTCGGCCAACCTCTGAGGGCAGATGAGATGATCTGAGCTCTGAGACATGGAGCTGCTGAAGTCTCCATCAGAAGATGGTCCACTGTGGTCATAAAGGGATGGACATGGTCAGCAATGATACTCAGGTTGTGGGGGCTGTGGGGATTAAACCATGCTCAGTTAGGGGGCCCAAGTGTGCCAAGAGAAGGTCCTCACACCATCACACCACCAGCAGCAGCCTGAACCGCTGATCCAAGGCAGGAAGGATCCATGTGTTCATGATGTTCACACCAAACTCTGAGCCTACATCTGAATGTCGATCCAGACTCATCAGACCAGGAAAAAGTTTTAAAAATTTTCTGTTGTCCAATTTTGGTGAACTTGTGGGATTTGTAGCCCTGATTTTGTGTTCTTCACTAACGAGAGTGGCACCTGGTGTGGTCCTCTGCAGCTGTAGCCCATCTGCTTCTCAATTTGACATGTTCAACGATGGTCTTCTACATACTAAAATCTCTTAGGAATGTTTCCAGCAGCTTGTTGAATCCAAATTACAAAGATTTAATCCAATCCACTTTATTTGTGTAGCACATTTAAAAAATAAAAACTATTAATTTTACCATTTAATAGTGACATCAAACAAAAATAAAATAGAAACTTTCAATTAAAACTAAATAACAAAAAATAAATAAATGAATAAAAAGTAAGTAAAACCTAAAAATAAACACAATAAAAAACAGGCAAAACTGGGTCCAACATTATACTAGCAAGGTGTACTTAATAAAGTGGCTGATGAGAGTACAATTGTGCCTCATCCCCAAAGTAAAAAAGGCTGCTATAACTTTACTGTGCCACCAGATGCTGCCGTTTTGTTTTTTTTTTTCTTCTGAGAATGAAATGCCAAAGGTTAAACTCTTATTTTAGTGCAATTAAAAAGAAGCCTCAAAGCTGCATGAGGCTTCATTTACACAGAAAGACACCTCAAAGTCCATGAGAGAGGAGTTTGGGCTACAAGACCTGATACTGCTCATCCAAGGCTCTTCTACCACCCTGAAGTTAAAGCTGGCCCCTAAAAATTACAACAAACAAGGAGTTTTAATTAAAGTAGTTTGCAATTATCTAATCAATTAATTAACCACACTGCATATGATCCACACACTGTGGTTGAAGAACATATCCAAACACAGATGAGTTGATTCTTAAATTATATCAAAAGCATGTTTGAGCCAACATGAACACCCCTCCATCTCAGTTAAACATGGTACCTTCCAATTGGCAACGCCCTATATAAAACAATGGCAGCCTGTACCTCTGTTTGGCAGTTGTTGGATTCAAATGGGGGGTGTTAATATGGTAGGGTTAAAACAGGTACCAACAATGAATGTGATGCTTAGATATGAGACTAGTCTATGCGCATTCTCTTTTAAAGTAGAGCTGGTGCTTTTTCTTTGTGATGAGACATTTAAGGTTGGTCACGGGCCTTCTCAGAGCTCTGGGTACAAGCTAATCATGCTAGGCTAACATACCTGGACTACATGGCAGCCATGATATTAAAAAGGAGGCTAATTTTAATTTAGATATATATATCTTTAAGGATGTTCAGAATCTTTGCCTTAATTGACATACATCTGTAGCATTAATGCAAAAATACTTTCCCTACTTTGTTTATTTAGCTTCAAATGCTAATCATTTAACCAACAATGCAATTTCCTAATGTGTATATGGTGCATTTAACCTTAAAGTAACTTCAGAGACTAGGGGTGTGTAGTATTGTCAGTGACCATCCTTATGCACTTATATTTCAAAATTAAAACTGAGTTTATTAGTCAGGTGCTGTTATTTTGCCCCCACAGTTTAATGGGTCTTACTGTTACTTTGTGATGTTAGTATTTTATGTCAAATAATGATGAAACATAATTATACAAATATTATTGTTCTTTTTTTATTATTTACCTCCAACATTTGACCATGTTCTTTCAAACTAAAAATGTGCAGTTATTATTTTAGTTATAGCCAAACATTCCTCATGTTCTAAGTATAACTATTAACTAACTTAGCACTGATGATTTTGTTTGTACGACAATGTGATTAGACTTTGCTTTACTGTTTGATGGTCGGTGTGGAGGAAGAACTGGAATAAGCTCTCGTTCCCTTTTGTACAAAAAGTAATTTCATGATTCAGTAGGCTGCAGCATCAATGAATGCATACGTAGCAGTGTAACTCAGTAGGCGTTACACAATAAAATTTCATTCGTGAGAAATACCAGGTTTGGCATGTAAGTGTGTAAAAAGATTAAAATGCATGTGTCATATGCTGAATAGGTTGAGAGCCCTGAATGGAGGACAAGTGAACAAAAATACACAAAATGAGCAATAAAACTTCTGCTAATCCTGTACTTGAGCCCCTCTGCCTGTTGCTATGCAGAAAAACTGAATTAACCAATCATTAACAAGCTGATGGACCTAGACCACAGCGCTTTTGCTTCTTCACCCTCCAAAGATAAAATAGCTATTTTTCTGTGGTCATGGAGTCTGATGTGAACATTTAAAGGTTTGTTACACTTGGATTAACTACATCCTATTAATCGACCCATTAACCGACCAGCTCTTCACATGAGGAAACTGTGACGGAGGAGAGGATTTGTTTTGTTTTTGGGTAGCAGTTTGGAGTTTATAATTTTTTGGATGTCTGTTAAACACTTTTTACAACAATATAGAGAAAGACGATCAGCGCTGGAGAAACATTCGAGACCAACATATTTTCTGGACTTAGCTTCTTTTCAGCTCTTTGGGACCTTTTCTGGAGCACAAACTGGTGAGTAAAATAAGTTTTTAGGTTCCAAGAGATTTGTTCACCAACCGTCAGATGGTGTTACGGTGTGATAAGTGACTGTGCTAACTGGCGACTCTTAAGCTGAATGAATGTGAAGAATACTTATCAGACTTGATTTAAATGAACATGTAAATAATATGACAGATGTAGAAATCACATATGTCATGAGATTTTGTTTAAAGAGGCAAGTAAGGCCTCACGAAGTTGGAAGTCACCAGTTAGCATGGTCACTTTTAAGACCATGACAGTGTCTGTGGCATCGCTGGCTAGTTTGATGTTGGTGATTTTTAAAGCAGGACAAAAGCTGTTTCGAGGAGAGAAATATTAAAACATTTTTTTCCGCTGTCATTAGAAGACATAAAGAAGTAATGTTTGTTAAGAGAGATTTCATGTTTGAAGTGACCGAAATAAACTAAACTAAACTAAAAAAGTATAAGCAGCTGTTTGGAGGAGCTAGGACTTTTTATTCAGCCATGTTGTGTGTTTTTTGTGGAGCTTTTGTTTGCTGTTAAATGCTAAGCTAGCAGAGCGAGTGAGTGGTGGAGTGAGGGTGAGGGAGCGGCACTTGGTGCAGTGCTGTCTCTGAGGCAGAAATGTGCAGATTAATGAAGTGATGGCGGTTATTTTAGGCTGTTTTGCCACATTTGGACACAGAGCTTGAAGCTAAAGAGTTTAAGGGTGAATCCCAATTCTACCCCTTGGCCCTTGACTTACCCCTTACCCCTTGGTTTTGCACGTTCACGTCAAGTGAAAGTGAGTCCCAATTCTCCTAAGGGCTAAGGGGGAGGGCTACACAGCCCTCAAAACGAAGACAGGCTGAGACCTCACTTGAAATGAAGGGTTATGAGAATTTCCCATAATACACCGCGCCTGCTGACACGAGGCAGAGCGGAGACCGAAGGAAGCACATAATTATAAGTACTAATTAAGTCATAAAGTAAATATTAGTCATGTTTTTTAATTATTATTTGTATTTTGAAATATCTCGTTATAACAAGCTAGCTTTCGCAGCCGTAGCTACGGCTATTGTCACATCTGCCTACGTCACACAGCTAGCGAGCAGCTCTGGTTGATGACGTAGCGGTAATCGAGTGGCGTCTCGTTTCTTAGCAGTGTGTTTTCACTCCTTCCTCTTGGCCCTTTCAAACAGAGGGCCAAAGGGATGGGACAAGACGGGGGGGGGGCTAAGGGCAGTTGTGCAACTACCTATTTTTTGAGGGGTATGCAGACCCAACACAGCCCAGTCAGAACAGATTTACATGAAAATTTTACCAGATAGTTTTACTTGGTTTGGTCCAAGGAAGTAGGGGGGCGTCGTTTGTCAAGTGGCTCATGATTAAACTAACAGAACATTTTGTCACTTTTAACTTGAAACAATGTAAAAACAACTGGTGTGAATTCTTTCTGGTGCCCATTTAGGACATTTACAGCAATATTTGTTGTCTTAGAAATATATTTAATGGTTAAATGTAAATATTAAATGTCACAGATAAATGTTAAATCTAAATCTAAATCTAAATGTTAAATCTAAGTATTAAATATGAATATAAATGCTAAAAATAAATCTAAATTTTAAATATAAATAAAAATGCTAAATATGAATAAAAATGTTAAATATAAATGTTAAATATGAATGTAAATGCTAAATATATATAAATGTTAAATCTAAAAATAAATGTTCAATCTAAATGTTAAATCTTTTTAAATGCTACATATAAATATAAATGTTAAATATAAATAAAAATGTTAAGTCTAAATGTTAAATATGAATGTAAATGCTAAAAATAAATCCAATTGTTAAATCGAAATATAAATGTTAAATCTAAATGTAAAATCGTAATCTAAATGCTAAATATAAATATAAATGTCAAATCAAAATATAAATATAAATGTCAAATCTAAATGTTTAACCTAAATCTAATGCTTAATCTAAATCTAAATGTTAAAATTAAATCTAAATGTAAGTGTAAATCTCTTGGGCGTAGCTCCTGGTACCAGTATGTATGTTCTTGGACTGGTTGAACTGTAAAGAAAAAATTCATTGCTCTTTACTTGTGACATGTGCAATGACAATAAAGTCTGATTCTGATTCTGAATAAATATTTAGCTAACATGCAAATTGACACTCCAGGTAACAGGAAGTACCAAAATAAAAGCTTGAGGAGTTTGGGTCAGCTATGTCTACCACTGCAGAACCACAACAGTGCTCGGAAGTATGCTACTCCTGGACCAGTCACATCGTCCATCTCCACTGGGTCTCCCCCCATACAGAGAGCCCACAGTGGGTTGGTGATCAGTTGAACTTAATACTTATACTGAGGTGAAGTTACTTTTGGGTTGGCCTTCGGGCAAGGACCCTATTGTTTTTGTATTGTTTCTTTCTTATTATTATTATTGGGTCAGTGACAAATAAGAGTTTGCATGATGAGCAATGCAAAAATGTTTTAATAAATTGTTGTTGTATATTTTGTATTTCTGTTGGTTCCATGTAATTTTTAATAGCTTTTGAACCATTTTTTACAAAACAAAAGATGGGTCTCCCCTGAAATGTCAAGTGGTGTCACCGAAACAAAAGGATAAATATTTATTCCCACCTACAGTGTATCCAAGTGTACCTATAAAAAACAGTGACTCAATTTTAATTTATCACTTGAAAATACTTTTTTAAGAATAACTTTAAAATTCAATTCTATGCATTTTTGCAATATAGAGCAAGACAAATACTGAAAATCACTTTGCGTTTTCTAAATAACGTTTGACAAATTATGTATAAACTGTTAAAAAAATGTCTTAGTACATTGGAAAAGAGGGTTAAATCTTATTCCCCATGAATTTTCCTGTAAATTATATTTTTATGAAAAATACCGGTTACAAAAATTGACAAAAACAGTTAGACCACCTGACAATGTTGCTTTTACGGAAGAAACTGGCACTAAAATTCAAGCATGACAGTCAACAAGTTCAATTGAACTTGTGCGTTTTATTATTTTTAATGAAGAAAAAACACCAAAAACAAGAATTGGGTGTTTTCTATTAATTAATTTAAATTAGTAAATGGCCCTTGCTGCAGGAACAGCATGGACTCATGCTCTGTGTTGAGCCACTTTTTCTTTGCTTGATAATGGCATCTATTGGGGAAAAAGAGGCTCTATTATATTGCAATAATCGTGAAACAATAGAAAGTTAATAAATGTAATTTTACAGATCTAAATTTAAATCTTTGACAAACATTTCATATGTTTTTGGAGTGTGTTACGCACCTGTCTAGGGGGAAGGTGCTGAACATATTTGGAAGGGAAAAGGGAAAAAAGAAAATTACTCTCGGTCTCCAAATCTCAATTAACCCAAACGATCAAATTTCTCACAATTTATTTACAACAAACAAACAAAAAACAAGCCAAAGGCAAAAAGGTATGTACAAAAAAACAAACTTAAAAAGCCGAGATCTTAAGCCAAAAAGGGGTACAAAAACAAAAGGCCGCGAAGGCTGGCACACAAACTAAAGAGTTACCCAAAACTAGAGCGAGCTGTCTAAATACAAAGAAAATATCTGAGAACTATACTAACTAAAATTATTACACAATTGGCAAAAACACATTTGGAGGCCGACAGTGACGTGGAGCTGCTGCTGTCAGAAGGGACGCCGACTTCCATCTTCTGACTGAGGCTATTTGAATTTGAAGCCGTTCTTCTTGGGCCAATAGCAGGGCCGCTTCTCCCTCAGCCGATCCAACACCTCAGCCAATCCAGCCCAGCCACCTGAGTACTGCCCCAAAGATCCACCTGTGAAGAAGAGCTCTCACTCCGCACGCACTCTCAGACACTCACACACACAACACTCCACAGGATAGAACATCTCAACAAATATCTCAAAATGCAATACGTAACAATATACGGCCAGGGCCGTAACACCCCCATTCCTAAAGAACAAACATATATACAAACTGTTTGTTTCAATCATCATCTAAATAATGGCTCTAGATAGAGCATCAGCAAGTATGTTGTTCACACCTTTTTTGTGTTTTATTTCTAAGTTGTAATCCTGCACAAGCAGGAACCACCTCATCAGTCTCTGGTTGGCGTTTTTCATCTGTGCCAGGAACACAAGGGGGTTGTGGTCTGTGAATGGACTTTGGCAGGCCGAATGTGGAAAAGAAGTTTACCAGGGCTTTCACTACGGCTTTGGTTTTAAGTGTGCGCATCGGGATTGCCTTTGGATACCTGGTTGCAGCGCACATCAGAGTTAACAGGTACTGATATCCTGATTTTGTCTTGGGAAACGGACCGACGCAGTCGAGGATTATATGATCAAATGGCTCTCCGATCGCGGGGATTGGATGCAACAGAGTGGGAGGAATTACTTGATTTGGTTTACCGCTTACTTGGCAGACATGGCATGAACGACAAAATTTGGACAAATCACGTTTTAAACCTGGCCAAAAGAAGTAACGCAGGATGCGGTGGTAAGTCTTTTTAATTCCTAAATGACTAGAGAAACTGTCATGCGCAAGGCTGAGGACTTTGGGCGAAATTTTTGCGGCACAACTAATTGCTGAAACAAGTTCCAACCTAAATCGCCGGATGAAGGGGAGTACGTGCGCATTAATACACCATTATCAATGCTGTACACAGAGGGGCAGTCAGCGCTTGTGCTGGCAGCAGATGAAAGGCAGCTTACCAGAGATGAGTCGGTCTGCTGTGAGGATGAGCCTAGCCCTATTGACATCAAAAGACAAGTTTGCATCAGTAGGCAGCAGGTTTTCAGTCACACTTTTTTCAGATTGTTTGACTTGATTTTCACTTTTTACAGTGTTGTCATCACAGAACATGAATGAATCAGACAAATCCATGACATCAGCATATTTACGCGCCTGAGCGCGGGTGATGGCACAAGCCGGAAAAACAGAGGACGGTCTGACAGCAGCAGGGGTAGAGACAGGCATATCCACAATAGGATCATCAATCACTTCAGGGGTTGGAAAAACTCTATTTCCCGCAAGATCATTGCCTAAAATGAGCGCAACACCGCTCACCGGTAAACGAGAACGAATGCCAATTTTTACCTGGCCGGAGACGAGAGGTGAACGCAGAAACAGAGCGTGCAGCGGTGCTCTTAACACGCTCATTTTAACTCCCCAGAGGAGGGCATCGGAACCACGAAACGAGGCTTCAGAAAAAGGCAAAACATTGTCCAAAATGAGGGACTGCGTCGCCCCTGTGTCGCGCAAAATGGTGATTGGAACCTGATCCTTTTCCTCCCCTGTCAGAGAGACTGAGCCTCTGAGAATGAACGGGCGATAAGCCTCATCCACCTCACTCTCAGTCGGCTCACCTGCGCCGACAGGTGACAGAGCAGGAGCAGGCTGAACAAAACCCACACTTTTAGGTTTTTTTCACAGACTGGTTTTGTTCTTTGCGCTGCAGCGCTGGGCATTTAGAAATCAGATGCCCAGGCTTGTGGCAATAAAAACAGTCACACTTCTCCACGGACACAGGGTTTGGCCGCGGAGGAGATTTAGGAGAGGAGCGCTGAGATTTATCCGCACTACCAGCAGGGATCTCACAGCGCACTGTCGGAAACACAACGTGGTGTGTTAACACAAATTCGTCAGAGAGCACAGCAGCTTTAGACAGAGAATCAACTTTTTGTTCGTTCAGATAAACAACAGTTTTATCTGGAAGACATGTTTTGAATTCTTCCAACAGGAACAGTTCACGGAGCTGTGCGAAATTTGTTACTTTGCTCGCCGAACACCATTTGACAAAAAGCACAGTTTTTTCTCACGCAAACTCCACGTGTTTGGTTGGCAGATTTCTCCAGAGATCGAAATTTTTGGCGGTAAGCCTCAGGCACCAATTCATAAGCCCTTAACACAGTGGCTTTCACAATATCATAATCAAGACTCTCATCAATAGATAAGCTTGCACAAACTTCCTGCACTTTCCCTACCAGTTTGCACTGAAGCAGCAAACTCCACACCTCCTTAGGCCAACGGAGAGTTGCCGCAATGCGCTCGAAAGCGTTAAAGTATGAATCAACCTCTGATTCTCTAAATGTTGACACCAAAGCAATATGCCTGCGTACATCAAATTGATCGGAGGCAGAGGTGGAAGGATTCAGACTGCCCGGGGTGGACACTCGTGGAGACCTCTCCAGCTCCAAAGCTCGGATTCTGAGGTGCATGAGCTCAACCTCACGAGCTTTTGTCTCGAGCTCCACCTCTCTCAACCGGAGTGTCAGCCTCAGATCCTCCGTTTTTACCCCAGCTTGGGCGACAGCGCTCGGCTCGGTGGCTGTAGCAGCCTCCGCTCCCACATCCACCTGGCCGCTGAGGGCCTGTGCGGCCGTGGCAGCCTCCGCTCCCACGTCCACTGACACACTCTCAGGAGTGCTGAACAGTTTGGAAAACACTCTGCCCTCCTCCATTAATTTTTGCAACAAACATTTTTTAATCTCTGCCTTACGGGCATTTAAGGGCACAGAGATATTAAAAAAGTTTGCGACCAGCAACAAATCAGCCTTCGTGCACCGATCCAGTTTCTCAAGCGAGGGATGTTGTGCAAATTCATCTAAATCAAACATTTTTGTAATTTTTTTGGAGTGAAAAAACAATGCCAACCAAGACAATGTAGAGAGAAAAAAATTGAAATACTCACCGAAGGCACAATACAACCACAATAGGACGAGCCCCCAAAATTATGTTACGCACCCGTCTAGGGGGAAGGTGCCTAACATATTTGGAAGGGAAAAGGGAAAAAAGAAAATCACTCTCGGTCTCCAAATCTCAATTAACCCAAACAATGATCAAATTTCTCACAATTTATTTACAACAAACAAACAAAAAACAAGCCAAAGGCAAAAAGGTATGTACAAAAAAACAAACTTAAAAAGCCGAGATCTTAAGCCAAAAAGGGGTACAAAAACAAAAGGCCGCGAAGGCTGGCACACAAACTAAAGATTTACCCAAAACTAGAGCGAGCTGTCTAAATACAAAGAAAATACCCGAGAACTATACTAACTACAATTATTACACAATTAACAAAAACACATTTGGAGGCCGACAGTGACGGAGCTGCTGCTGTCAGAAGGGACGCCGACTTCCATCTCCTGACTGAGGCCATTTGAATTTGAAGCCGTTCTTCTTGGGCCAATAGCAGGGCCGCTTCTCCCTCAGCCGATCCAGCACCTCAGCCAATCAGGCCCGGCCACCTTAGTACTGCCCCAAAGATCCTCCTGTGAAGAAGAGCTCTCACTCCGCACGCACTCTCAGACACTCACACACACAACACTCCACAGGATAGACCATCTCAACAAATATCTCAAAATGCAATACGTAACACTATACGGCCAGGGCCGTAACAGAGTGTCATATCTTTTTAAAGCTGCTGTTCATTTTCAACATTGTCATTGTTCATCCACTGCTGCTACATTTATGACATTAATTATATTCTTATAGAGCTTAAAGCTGAAAGTGAATGGAATACAAATATGTATTAATTTTAATATGTATTAAAGCAAAAATTATAAAGCCATGCAGAATAATGACGTTATACTAACCTTCCAGAGATTTCATAATAAAGTTGTGGATAAATCAGCACTTTTTCTAAAAAATACAACACTTAAACACTTGAAAAAAGTTCCACACAGTAACTTAGTTCACATTACATCTTTAATCGCCATCAAAAACCTATGTTATTTGTCAACATCAAATGGTGTAACTGGTTACACCGTTTGATATTTCAATTAAAATTCAAATTTACGGGCATCATGATGGACACCTATGTAAGCAGATGGCCTTGAAGTGAAGATTTCAGACTCATTTTTAAAAATAAATACTGATTTTTACAGTAACTTTGAATTATAAATGGTTTTCTAAGGTCATACCATTTGAGATGTAACCTTTGATAATTTATTTAGTCCACAAATTCCCCAAATTTGGCATAATATTCAGAACAATGGTGTTCCATTTATTTCAGTAATTGTTAAACAAGATAAATGTAAGATTATGCCCAACTAGTTGATAATATGTTTTATTGAGAATTTTGCCTTTTGAACAAGTTAAAAAATTTGGTACCAAGTTTTTTTGGTTACACCACTTAGATATTTTTGCCATTATTGCCTGTTAAGTCTCTCAAAGTTGATCAAATGCAGACATTTTAGACTAGGTCTTCAAAAAAAGAGAATTATTCAAGTAATTTGTGAATTTATTTTCAAATGTTAACCTTTTTAAGTTAACTAAACCATGGGAACACAAAAAAATTGTGTCACGTTATTGACCCTATTATTATTATTATTCAGTCTAGTCTTTAAACCTTAATTTGACCCCCTAAAAATGTCCTAAAACTCACCAAAATTAGCGTGCACCTCAGATTCGGCAAAAAAATTGCTAAAATGAAAAAAAAAATAACCCCCAAAATGCCAAAATGAGCTCTCTAGCGTCCTGTAGGCACACTAAAACCGCCCTCCAGGCCAGCAGGAATGTCGTAGAGAGATCAAACCAACGGCGAAATATTCGTCTCATTGAGACCCACAAATCACATGCTGACACCCCTGACCTATCTCAAACAGGAAGCCAGCAATTTGGATTTCAAAATAAGAGTTCACCGGATCATCCCCACTTTGCACCATGATTTGACTCCCTTAACGTGCTCACAGCCATGCCAAAATTGACACACGAACCAGATGGGGAACAAAATTTAAGAAAACAACAAAAATTAACCCATAAAATTCCAAAGTGTGCTCTCTAGCGCCCCCTACATACAATATGCCGCACAAAAATGGTTGTCACTAGGAAAATCGTAGAGAGATCAAACCAATGGCGAAACGTTCCTCTCATTAAGACCCACAAATCACGCGCTGACACCTCAGACCTATCTCAAACAGGAAGCCAGCAATTTGCCTTTCAAAATAAAATTTCGAGTCTCCATAACAAAATGTATCTCCACCTAGGCTGTAAATGGTTACCTCACCCTACCATCGCTGCATGGATACAATTCAAAATCAAGATTTTTTTTTTTCATGAGTTATGTGTTGTTTTTCTTTTATTAAATCTGTTCCTCAAACAAGTAAACAGTCACACAGAAAGCATCAAGTTAATCTTCATAAAGTAAAGACTTTGTGCTCTTGACAAAAAAATAGTGTCTGAGGTTATGAGTTCAGAAATGTCAGCATATTTATAACGAAACATCAGTGTTTGTGGTTCTTAAATGGGCAAAAAAGCATGATTATGCTGTCACTGCTGAAGGACATATTAAAATATAACAGCTGTAATTAAAAAGTAATACTTTGTCAATTCAATATATTGGTACTGATATCGGTATCGAATAAATACCAAAATACATAAAACAAAAAATTGCATATCAGATACTGGCAAAAAAAATCCTATATGGTTTATCCTTAATGTTGTAAATTATTTGTAAAGTACTTTGGCTGTACAATTCAATAAAATATACAGTTTGAAATGAAACTGAAACTGTTATTTTTCAAAAGTACCTAGGAATACAATATATGTGTTAAAATGTAAAGTAATTGTTGTATATGTTTTTAAAACAAATATTCATGTAGACAGGGTGATGACAGAAACCTTAAAAAAGTATTTGTATTCAGCCTAAAATGAAAAACATTGAAAAAAAGTCCAATCCATACTGTGAAGTTTATAGGAAATACCAAACCTGAGTAGAAGACAAATGGACAGTTAAATCTAAACACAGAGATAATCATTACCCTTCTGATGGATGGCCTTGATTGCTTCACATTGAGATATAAGCATTAATCTTAGCTTGTTCCTTGTGCAGATAAAACATGAACTTACCATCCAGACATTAAGTGCTGATGTAAATCTCCACATTGCCTCAAATAGCAGGGGGCACTCAAAAAAAAAAACCTTTAGCACAACAGAGGAATTTGCCATACTTTTGTGAAATGCTTTGCAAGAGTTTTGAGTATTTTTTATGTGCAGTTTTTTCTTCCCTTGTTTGTTTTTAAGCAGAAGGAAATTAGTCAAAAGATCAAGAAACAGAATCAAGTGTCTTTAAACTGTGTAGGATAGTTTGAAAATTAGATTGTTGTTCAACAATAATAATTTGACAGATTAAGAAAATCACAAAAATGTCTACATGTGATTTCAGTGCCATTCCAAGTGAGTGCTTTTGAGAGACTGATGATTAAAAACACAACCTAAAACTGTCTAACTAGGTTACAAGGTGAAATATCTTTCAATAAACTGAATGAGACCGTGTGGGTTTTGTAGACATGTTTCTATAAATGTCCTGTAGATGATGGCAGAGTTCTAGTTTTTTATCTGAATGAAACCACGTTGATGTCTGAGCAGTTACATTTCGCCTGCTTTTTCTGTCTTTACTGATAAATAATAATTAATTGAACATTATCTTGTTGGACTATCACATCTCATTCATGGTCATGCTCAGAAATAAGTCATTCTAGGGAATAAAGTGATGAAACAGCAAAGAGACCAAGAGTCACTTGTCCACAGAGGAGGGGACAGGTCAGTCCAGGATCTCAGTGTCAGAGCACTTTTTAAGAAAAACAGATAAAGACACAGTGCAGTTCAACAGGCATGTTATCTGTTATCAGAGATAAGTGTATGTGACAAAATAACAAACAGGTTGCAAGTGTTAAGTGTGTCTGTTTGGCAGAAGAAAGGAAATAACGATCTGTGGTAATCAAAAACAAGATATTTAGAGACCAATTTAAATATTCAATCATAAAATCAATTCATTTTAAAGGACAGAGCAGAAACAGTGAGCGAGAATGAACTAATATGGGAAATCTTCAAAAAGATAGAAAAAGAAAACCAAAATAAGGATGTATGATGCACCAAACAGGATAATTGAGAAATACCTGGAATTCTGCAGGGTGAAATTAATTGATCACAAAGATTTATAGAATATAGAAAATATATTGGGCCACTTTTGACTCATGGTATGCATCAGATGGTTGATGCCAGAGCTCATCTGTTTCTGCCTAAGTTATTGGATCAGCTGGTGCAGACCTCACAGAATAGCTTTTTAAATTTGGATGCAGAATGTTATATTTCAAGAAAAGTTAAATATCGGTTTTGGCCGATATTGCACCTTATTATCACTGTATGGGTACATTCAAAATCAAGAGTTTCACTTTTTTAAAAGTTTAAAGCTTTTTCTGTTTTACGACTGTTCCTCACACAAATGGCCTGTCACATTGAAAGAAACAAGTCACCTTTTGTTAAGTAAAGAGCTTGTGTTCTTGACCAAAAATATTGTTATCAGCGATAATGAGAAATACTGGTGTAACGGATATTAGCAAATCCAACATGCATAGTGTTAAATTGTTTTCTTCCGAGTGCTTAAAGAGGCCATTTTTCCCTCAAGTTCTAAAAACTCTGTAATATTCACACTCAGTATCCCTGATCCTCCTGTATCCTCTCTCTGTCTGAGAAGCTCTATTTGAGCCTCTGTCACCCTAAGACCCTTATCTCCACTTTGACCCTGTCCTCTCCGTTTGTTTCACTAGTTCTGTTGTGATTGGTCAGTTCAGGGGGATTGTTAAGTCCTGATGTGGACTGTTTGTCTTGTGCAGAGAAGTGCTCTCTCATCTGCAGGAAACGTGAGACACAAAATCACCTTAAAAAAGCAGAATATGGGCTCTTTAACCTGCTCTTCAAACTTCAATTTTTGTACAAAATGCTATTTTCAATACAAAAGATGTCAGGTTGCATAGTGAAATGTGTGAATTGAAATCTTTAATTTAACTGCCGCTTCTTTTTCTCCTTGTAGTTTTTGCTCAGAGCTTCAGGAAGTTCATGGGTGACGGCTCAGACTGGCACTGTTGGGACATGAGATCGTCCAGTATCTTGGGCAACATTACGTATGTAACAAAGGTTTGTGATCAGGATTACATCCAGATTCATCTCCACATCTGCCAGGGCTGCTCACTCATTTCAAAATCACTGACACATTGATTCTGTATGACAGTGAAATCAATATAAACAAACACAGTCTATTTTTTGTTTTACCAAGGCCTGCATCACAATCATTTTTCTGACTTAATCATCTCATTTTTTATCAATATAAACTTTTTTTTTTTAATGAAAGCAGTTAGCGAAAAAAATGACAAAACTGGAGGGCTCACAATATAGTTAGAATGACATCAGAATCAGCAAGAAAAGCCTAAAATCTTGATTATCAGTGTTGACAGGTAATTATGTCGATGTCAGTATATCAGCCATACAAACAGGCTCGGTCAACCGACTGAGCCAGTACCAGCAAGATTTATGAAAGCTTCACACAGTTACTGCATGTCCATGATGAAAACCTCCTGTTCCATCCCAAATGTGCTCTATTAGATTGAGCTCTGGTGACTGTGGAGGCCACTGGTGTGCAGTGAACTCATTGGCATGTTGAAGACACCAGTTTGAGTTGATTTGAGCTTTGAGACATGAAAAATCTACTGTTGTGCACCTCCACCAATCATATAAAAAAAACCAAAAACGTTTGTCAAAATTGTTTCATTTTATTCATCTTGATTTCACAATCACATAAAACCAAAGCCATCACTGAAACTTGATTAACATACTGACATCTGCTTCACTTATTTTAAATAGGTATGAAATCCTCATTTAAAAATGCCCAGCCCTCAATACCTCAATCCTGATGATTGTGGGTTGATTACATTACAAGCATGTCTTGAAAACAAAACATAAACCTGAATACTTTGCAGGTAAGTAAAACTTAAATTATACTGTCCAATCGCCTAAACCTACAGAACCTAAAGGAGGGAGATATCAAAAGTCGATTTAATATTTAACCAAATAACAGCTTTTGAGCTGCTGTAAAAACATGACAGGTACGTACACGTCAGGTAAGAGGTCCAGTTCCTCATGATGTGCAATTACTTCCTGTTTCTTTGGTATGAATCATAGATATACATAGAAACACTAGACGTCTCGAGGTGGAGCCACTGACGTCCTCATGTGGCAGCCATCTTGGGACAGGGCACATTTCTGCTCTGTTCTATAGAACTCAATGGAAGGTAAGACACCTGCTCAAACATATTCATGCTTTACTCGCTAAAATCTTGACGGATTTACAAATGGTTTGGTTTATCACAAACGTTGCAAGAAATATTACGTCAATATATTAATATTACGTTTTACAAAAATTTATAATCTTAAGTATGCAGTATTAAAACTACATCTCTGGTGTTTCTGACAAAGTCAACAGTTTGAAAATTGGTTGACAATTGAGCAGGCGACGTTTATTTCTCAATACGTGCTCCATAGACGTCAGTGTTAAGAGTGAGCGAGCAGCCCTGTCCCAAGATGGACGCCATGTGACGACGTCACTTCCCATTGGCTCACAGCACGCATGAGTCATCTAGTGTTTGTATATATCTATGGTTTGACTGAGCATGTCACTGTGGAGCTGATCATGTGACCTTGCTCATTGCTTCAATGTCATTGAGAGCCTATTTCATATTGGAGTTTCGTACAGATTTTAATATTTCAACTGATCAGTAAATCAAACAATCCTTTTCAACATACTCCCTGTTCATTACCAGTGTTGTTTCAGTCACTTGTGAAATGAGCAGGTCCAGACCTAACTCTTTGTTAGATCATTGACAAACAGCCATGTATTTTTTCTGGTTTAGTTTCTTAAAGCTAAAACATCCCAACAGTTTCATTTAAAGTTTATGAAGTCCTTTGGTGTAACAGAACAATTTTGTAGGTTACTGAACTACAAATTTTGATCACCAGGTCGTTTTCATAGCTGTAAAATTTACTTCAACTCGTATTTTTTTTGATGACACACTGCTAAAGAAGAACTCATCCACACATACTAAGGTAGGTGTAGCCAGCTGGTGTAGCATCTAGCTAATTTAGCAATAATCTTTCCCCTTGTTCAAATATATTTATATATGATTTCTATTAATGGTGAAATATGAAGAAGAGCTGAATATGTAAACATGAAAATGATTTGCCTGTATCAATGGTGTATCATACTTATTTGGAAATGATTTGTGAGAGCTAATAAGCAGCTTAAGGTAATTATGTAAAATAATTTACTGTTTATTTGTGCCTTGTGCCGCCTTTTCTTTGTGTACAAACCTCTTCATACTGTTAAGTCATTAACGGTGGTTGATGGCACCTGGCTCAGACAGAAGAGGGTAAAATAATTTGACTGTGAAGAGCAGACAGGATAAAAAAGAAATATCTTTAAGTGTTGTTGCGAATAAGAGTAATTTTTGTTACACATAGATCATAGAGTTGAAGCCAAACCTGCAGCTCCTTTTTGCTGTAGTAAGGTGTGTAGTGCCTGTTTAAAAAGGGACTTTTTTATAAAGATTGTTGTTAAGTCATCGTTACATGTCTTATGTTATCACTTACTCATTATTGTTCATGTCATCTAAATGTTCAATGAATTATTTTTTTTCTTTAAGGCTTAGAAAGGAAAGTTGTTTATTGTATGCAGCCATTTAACCCTACCAGAGGCAAAATTCTCATCAACTTGCATTTTTTTGCAGTTTTTTCTGTGTGCTTTGAGTTTTAAGGTAAGTCCACTATGAAGCGTCAGATTTCACCTCAACTGTTCTGACATTTAATGGACAGCATTTCTTCGCAGAGCTTTTAAATAAATCTGCTTAATGTCATAAAGCATGAAATACTGCAGATTTTGTGATTTTTTTTAAAGATCTCTGGAGATTAATTTTGTTGTCTTGCTTTCTTCCTTTTCAGATGAAGGTTTATTTTTGCATTCCTGAACTCGCTTCTTAGTCTCTTCAACTTGTTTCTTAATCTGCTCCACCTGGTTCTCTACTTTCTCTTTTCTGATTTTTATTTCATTTATATCATCAAATGTCTTTTTTGTCAGGTTTTCAATGCCCAACTCCAGCTCTTGAAGTTCTTTCTTCCTCTCTTGTTGGTTATTGCTGTCCTCCTGTAGGATTATTCTGAGTTTGGTATATCCTTGTGCTTTGCTTGTTGTTTTATTCTGTGAAACCTCTTTGTCCACCAGTTCTACCTCTTTATCCCTGTGCTCAGCCGTTTTCTTTGTGTTCTCCTTCATCAATTTGAGCTGGTTTTTCTGTGTCTCCAGTTCCTTTGACAGTCCTGTTAGTGTCTCTAAAATGTTTGTGATTTCCTCCTTCTTCTGTAACTCCTCTTCAAGTTGTGCCTCTTTCTCCTCTAAATCCTTAATGCGCTCCATCAAGAGCCGTTCTTCAGCTTCTTTTTCGAGCCGTATCCTCTCTGTTGGAAAGCACAAATAGGAAAGGCAGAATACAAAAACACGTTAAAAAGACAATATTAGCTTAGTAGTGATAATTAGCAGATTTATGGTAATAAATGCTAAATAACGACCCACTGAACCTAAAAATATATTTTATTGGATACACTGCACTGCAAAATACTTAAACCTTTCTAAATCAGGAAGCTTTGTAGATAAGTGGTTGATTGCAAACACAACATTTTTTTTCTTGTCTGCTTGTCTGTTTTTAAAAGGTGTGGTCATATTTGATCATCTATAAATGAAAACTGGATGTCTTTTCTTAACTATAAAATTAATATTTAACCTGTGTTGCTGCAGTCAAAATCTATGAAGATCTCAGTTGTCATAAAAGTACCACATTTATCTTCATCTTACCTGTTTTCTGTTTTTTCCATTGCCAGACCAGCAGACCAGATGCAGCAGCAAGCATTAAGCCAAACAACACAGCAAAAACTGTGGACGTAGAGGAACTCGAGGGTACCACAAAGAAATCATCTGGAAGTTTAATGGAAAGAAAAATGTTTCGACAATTCAGACTTGCAGTTTGACATAGAAACAGAAAGATGTTTGTGTGTTTCATTCAAAGCTGGATTTGTTCTTCCTTTCATCAGGTCTACCTGGAACATGGATGTGTGCTTCACTGGTCCAGTTGATGCTCTTCTGTTGGAGTTTACAGGTGAAGACGTTGTTGTGTCTCCTCGTCACTGTCACTCTGCTGCTGACATTGAAGAGACCATCTGGACCTTTGACTGATTTTTTCTGATCAGTAGAAAGGACGTCTCCTTTACTGTCCAGCCACAACACCTCAGGTTCAGGATACAAGCCTTTGGACTCACAGTCTATCATCACTCCACTGCTGACCTGATCGATGCCCCCTAACCTGATGGCAGGTGAAGAGGAAGCTCCTGAGGATGGAAACATGCAAATAATTTACTGGTCTTGGTTTTTGTTCAGGTTTGCCTCAATCTCTGTTATAATATCAGCATTTATCTCTTGTTGATAACTCTGTAGTCATTTTATTTTCTATTTCACAAATGAGCAACTGGCAGTATGAGACAGTCATGTAAGAAAGCCAAAAGTCTGTGTGCCTTTAGATTATTTTTTTCTCCTGGTTTTGTTTATTTGTAAAAGTGTTTAAAAATGGGAGGCATAGTGCATATACAACATACATATTGATTTCCAGGGGAGCCTAAGACATTAACATATGGGACAAATGAGGCAGAGCTGAGAGAGACCAGGCAGACAGGACAGGACAGACAAGACAGGATGGATGAGACGTAAGATGTGAAATTGAATGTTAAAAAAACTGCATATTATTATTTCTTATAGCTTATTAACAAAATGTTAACAAGTATGACAATTGAACATGGAATTGTCAGTTTCAAAGGTCAGGTGCAAAGAGTAAAATCAAATAGGGTAATATGTCATTTAGTGATAAGAAAACAAAGATGAACTGTTTGTAGAAACAGGTTAACAATGAAGGTGTCGCTCATAAGATGTGATGACATTTCTTGATGAGGCTGTCAGTGTTTTTTTTTTTTAATTTGAGTGATCTGTAAGTAAACTGAGTCAGCTAAGCATACCTTTACTCTTTCTTGTTAAATAATATTACTTCTTTATGGGCTGGGGTTATTTTTTATGAAAGGTGGAAGGTGTTGAACTCTAGTAAATATTTTGCTGCACTTTCTGAGTTAAATGCTTCTGCATCTGTTGTCAGCATTGGGGCTTATAAAGTACAGTTGGTCGTTTAGTTAGTTCCTGAGTTATAAATATTAATGTTGCTCTGAGTTTTTGCTCTGATTTGATGGAATATTGACCAGCTCAAGGGATTAATAAACACTGGGACTGTTCCAATTGCACTGACTGACAGAAAGAACTTTTATTCAAGTGATCAGTAAAGCTGCTTTTCTCCTGAGCGGTCTGGTTTAGTTCAGTATAGTATGGAGTGGTTATCCTGATCTTGTTTGCATTTCATCTGGTAATGGAGCCTTCACTTGAGGACAGGGATATGTGCTGGGATGAGTGGGTCTTGCCAGCTACATAATAGCATGACATCAAAATGAATTACTTCATTAAAATGAATTACTAAAAAAAATAATACAATAATAAATAAATAAATAAAATGAATTACTTCCACCACTCTGGTACACCGTGGAGCATTTCTGTGCGGATGTTTTGACTTTCTTTATAGCAGCAGCAGTGGACAAACCACCCCAAATTCACAGCTTTTTCTTCAGCTGTTGTGGGAATTGATGAGTTTTTTAATCATCATAGTACAGTATTTTTAGCTCCACCCTTTAGGCACCCATTAAGAGAAATCACCTGTAATTGTGTACTGTACTGGGCCAAACTGAACCAGTCAGTCAATCAGTCTTTATTTGTATAGCACCAATTCATAACAAGTGTTATCTCAAGACACTTTACAACAGGGCAGGCTGAAGACAAACTCTTCATTTTACTGATACACATATATGCATAGATACATATATCCATATATAAAATACACATATACATATATATATATATCCAACACCCAACATGAATCCATGAATCCCTCCATCATGGTGGTAAGAAAAAACCTTCTGTTAAAGCTATGGTCTATGATTTGGAAGCTTGGTACATCTTAATAACACCGTTTATAAGGCCATTATGGTCCTATGGTCCAATCTACGCAATATAAAGACCAAAAAGAATGAAAAAAATCCATTCAGTATATCCACTGCAAAGAACAGAACTGGAATGGGGCTAATGAAATGACCAGACTGCTTGTTGGAAATGCAACATGCATCTGTAAGCTGGAGAGATCAGGGGCCTCATTAATAAAACCTTGCATTGGATCCACACTAAAAGTGAACATGCGTCCAAAAGCTGAAAATGGCGTGCACCAAAAATAAATCTGATTTATAAAACTGTGCATGCGCACACCTGCAAGCACTTTTCTCTTTATAAATCACAGTCCACTTGGAAAGTTGCGCAGGTGGATGAACCTCACACCCCGCCCTCTACACACCCACATGTTACCATGAATGGTCAATGCAAAGTACTTCATGAATGTTTTTGCATTGCCAGCCTGCAGTCTTTTCCTGACACTGCTTTGCATCAGAGGATGCAGCAATATACGCCTTGGATGCGTATAGTCTGACCAAACCAAAGAAGACGAAGAAGCTGTGCGTCAGGATGAATGAGTCATGTGTTGACCCAGGCCACCGTACCACTACATTTGTCAAAACCATGTTTGAGGAACAAATAATTTCTACACTGATTGTTGGCACATTTTTTTCATTTTCACTCTGAGCTCTTATAGCAGCGTGAGTGCAGACTGTCATTTGCACCGATTACATTTACAAACCAGACATTGCTGCAAATTGCCTTTTTTCATGTTGCCTGTTCACCCACAGTGTAACGAACCCTGATGCTCATGTTTATAATGCCATCCGAAACAGCTGGCATTATTGTGCTGAGGGATGGCTGTGGTATCCCAGACCTAAGAACAGAATTTAACTGTATTATGTCATACCCAAGAGGGGCTTTGGACAGAAACTCTAACATTACATATTGTTCATCATATCAAACACATACCTGTCGGCTTATTCCCGCTGGAGGGAGCCGGTTCCCAGAAACCCCTGAGTGGTCTGCATCTGTATACACAGCGGGATGGTTCAGTTCTGGCGGGTGGTTTTGTTTAACACTGGGACCAGTTCAGCGCCTAGATCCAAGAGCACTGCTCTGTGGTATCTAAATCAGCTTATTAGCCAGTCATCATTATGGGCCAGGAAACCTTTGTGGTCCCTAAAAACTCTCTCCA
Source organism: Cetoscarus ocellatus (assembly GCA_037902135.1). Lineage (NCBI taxonomy): Eukaryota > Metazoa > Chordata > Actinopteri > Labriformes > Labridae > Cetoscarus > Cetoscarus ocellatus. Next base: position 77,266 of record JBAMNC010002148.1, on the reverse strand, counting down.
TCCTGACCCACAGTCTGTGTGATCTTCAGCAGTGCCAGAGCATCCACTGTGCAGCATTAAGCACGAGTGTCACTGCACTATTTATATGCTCACTCAGCAATTAGACTGATTGTTACACACCTTGTCACAGCTTATACTAATCAATCAGTGCTATCCACGCTCTATATCATTTGAAGATGAAGTACCATACATGAACATTGCATACAGTAGTAAGTGAACACGTCTATAACGCTGCAGACTTGGGTGTTTATGATTACGCGGGTCTATAATCTGATATGTGATGACATTGCATGTATGAGATGAATCTGGCTTCACTTCACCCCCTCACCATCCGTCCTGCCAGTTTGTGCAAGTGGTGTGGGACATGATTTTCTGCTACATAAACCATGCTATAAAGTTCATGGTTGATGTTGCTCCAAATTCATTACCAGCCCTGAGAGAGCACCCTCATATGCTGCTAACTGTTGGGCACAAACCTCTTCTCCCCAAAAACTGCTACTATGCAGGAACAGAAAAAAACACTACCACTCAGGTAATATATACTCTTTTGTCCTTATTTAAATGTTTGTATACTTTTAATTGGTTAAAAATTCCATAAACACATTCACCAACATGGAAGGTGGCACAGAGCACTGTTTATGACAAAAAAGAAATAGTTAAAAATGGGGATAAGAGATTTTGGCCTGAGAATGACGGTGTTATTTCTGCATGGGGGTTTGATTTGTGCTTGCAGCTCTTATTTCTCTCTAGTTTAATGTATTTGTGAATGCTCAGCAGTATTTTAATGTCATAAGATAAGTGGAAAAGATTAAGGATTTAGCTCTGATTTAAGCCCTGTTTCCATGGAATAGAAAAATGAGAATCATTTACTCACCAACTAGAAGATCCACAAAATATTCTTTCTTCATTTTTGGGATGTAACATCTGTAAGTCCCATTGTCAGAGGTTTTCACACTGGATAGTGTCAGTGAGAGGTCTCCAGTCTTTAGTTTGTCAGTGGACATTGATCCTCTTCCCTTGTAGGCTGGGTTTTGGTCAGTCACAAGCTCCTTGCCATTAAACCAAACAAACACATATCTAGGTTTCAGATCAGGTCTTGCCCACTCCACGGTCATGGAAACAGCATTTATGGGAGGATCCATCTGACAGGGCAGGACTACATCATCACCCAGCATGACTTTGACTGTCTGAGTGACTGAAGTCTCCTCTGCTCGACCTGAAACATAGAAGGCTTTACTAAATAATCTCATAAGGCACACATGTTACCATGGTGAAATATTTATGATTTATAAGTTGACTTAGTAGGTTCAGATTTAAATTACTGAGCCAACGACAACAATCATGTTTTATTTTTACCTTACCTCTGTAAAAGAGAGTCAAGAGAAGGAAGACCGCTCTGTGTTGAGAAGCATTCATCACACCCATGATCGACTTTAGTTCCTAAACAATTTCAAGTTTAGCTGCAGCAGGTTTGCTAAAAGTTATTGACAAGAATGACTGTAAAAAAAAAAAAAACAGGTGTAATTTTAGATTGTATTTTGTTGTATTTAGATGACTCTTGACTTCCCTCTGATAGGGACTGAGTCTGTTCAAATAAGTTTTCCTTAAGATAGTGCTACCATATCAGTTTGATGTAGAGATTTGCTTTCATGCTGTACAGAGGTCTATCATGTACTTTAAAGAAGATAAATTTGTTTTAACCAATTTCACAATGGATGTTAAAAAATAGAATTGTTGAAGTACTATAATCCCACATACCTGTTTGTGCGTGTCCTCTGGTCTCTGTGTGCTGCATAAAGTCCACCAACGAACTGTGAACTTTGTTCAAGAATCTGAACTATAAAGTTAGGTGTGTGCCCGCTATAAAACTCTGATTCCCAAACTTACCAGAGCAACACTTACATGCCACATACAAAACCTCTGGCAGAATTTTTCTTAAATTTCCTTAAATTTTTAGAGACTATCAACCTTTTAGGGACACAGGGTTTTGTTTCCCTTTGTTTTTAGGCTTGTTTTTCTGTTGATAATCCATATGATCAATCAACATTTTTTATTATTATTTTCATTTTTTACACATTTTTCAGTGTGAACTCCATCTGTGATTATGAGCCTGACATCCCCTGTACAATTAATATAATCCTACTTTTCTTATTCAAGCACAAACAACTGATTGCAAATCCACTGTAAACTTGAGCTTTGACTATGTGCCCTCTGAAAAAGTGAAACATACTGCCCTTTTTGGTTAATCATATTTTATCCAACTTAAATGTTAGACAGTACAACCCGAAGGCGTGGGTTTGATTTTGACATTGGTGGGGACATAAAAGTGCTCGAGAATTTTATTTTGAGCAACCCCGCACACACACAAAAAAAACAGATCAATGGAGAGCCTTCTATAAACCCAACACACCATCCCCAACTGGTCAATTATTAACCACTGGTTTTTCAACAGAGATGAATGTTTATGCAGTTAACTACACATTCAAAAATCATTTTGATTCTGATGATAGGGAAATTGAACTCCAGTCCACATCTAGACGGAATTATGTCCTCTTTTGTCTCATGATTGCAGGGTAGCAGCTGGGGTGTTCATGCCACAAAGGTTTTTTTTTTTTTATTTCACAACATACATACCGGTATGTGTAGTCTGGTTTATTCTAGTGGGTATACTCTGACATACTCTGATGGATGTTTGTCCTCTTAGGGCCTCCATACACTGAAGACATTTTTGTCTTTTGCTTTTTGATACATTTTCACCTGTTTTATACACCGTCCACTGAAAACAGCTCTGAGACCCACTTATGGGCCTCCACCCACAGGTTGAGAACCGCTGCACTAGTAGATTGTATTTGGATTTGGTATTTTGATCCTTCAAAGTTTGTTTTTATATCATGGACAACACGTGATGGAGGATCCCTCAGGATGAATTTGTCATTTAGAAAACAGTGAGTGAGTGAAAACAAGAGCTGGACTGATGAAGAATGTAGAGCTTTGATTCATCAAAAGGCTGACTCGTCATTTTTTAAGTCTTGTTTATATTATTGTTGTTATATTGTTGTTATTATTGTTATATGTTGTTATTATTATTGTTGTACATATTGTTCATATGCTAATGAGCAAGAGCAGAGCAGTGGACATACAGGAATTCACAAATCAGCAGTGTAACTCGAGTGAAGCGGGCGCTCCAGCCACACGCCGCTTACAGTCCTGAACACACATGAACCATAAATTCATGCTACCACACACGGTTACAATAGCAAAGCTCTTTTCCCCCAAACATCACAGGCTAACACACAACATGCTAACTGCAATGGGGTAGCCACAACTTAGCCTACCTTCCGGGCTAATGTTAGCACAAACGGAGGGACTGGGGGTTGGTAAAGGACTGATTATATTCAGCGAACTGTTAAACTTCTCTTTCTGGACACACACAAACCACAAATTAAAGAGATTAAACAGATAAAAGCGATTTTGGTTCCCCCAAAAATCACAGGCTAAAGCACAACATGCTAAGCTTGACCTAGTCACCGCAGTGGGACTGATTATATTCAGCCAACTGTTAAACTCCTCTTGACTAATGTAAGAATGCTCATACACTGAAGTTTATCCTCTAGACTTTCATCAAGTAATGTGAACATTGACAAACATGTTGTGCAGTTACCTCTAGTTTACGGCCCCCTGCTGTTAGCATTAGCTCGTAGCAATGAGCAAAATAAATACTACACAGCATTAAAATACATTTCCATCATCATGTTTGGCAATGGATTGTTGGTACTGATCCTGGATTCAGGAAAAGTCTAGTTCCCAGTCCTGTATTGAACTGACTGAAGTTGAAGAAGCAGTCGGTCGTGAAGTGACTGACACACACATACAGGTTTTAGCCGACTGTAGCTGCTCATTCCCTTCAAAAATAAAATTAATCCACTGGGCCCTTTGATCCTCTGAGGCTGGTAGACTGTATGTGAAGATATATGTGACTGTTTACAGCCAACAACTGAGCAGTGACAGCTTCTGAGCTTAGACATGCTGAACACAGATCTCTCACTAAGAATATAAACAACATGGCTGCTCTTCACAGAGGAATCTCTCCAGCAGGTAGACCAATCAGGTTAGGTATGCAAGGTATGTGAGGTAGGTTAGATATGTTTCCAGCTATATCTATATTTTCATTTTATTTCTTTTGATATTTCTGTTTTTATTTTAAGTATGTTGATTGTCTTATGCACCAGCTTACCAAGTCAGATTCCTTGTATGTGTCAATGGGCTTTCCCATGAATACCATTATTCTGATTCTTACATTTCATTCTATTATTTCATGTAAGATTATTGAAAGTCTAATGGTGTACTTATTTCAATACAATCCCTTTTTTATATGAAACAGAAATGTAATATGCATTACAATGTTGTTGTTTCTTCACATTGATTTGTATTCTTTCAAGTTAGGGATGTAGTTAATACTGAGCAAGGTTCTTTGCAAGAATCCAAACCATAAAAAAAGGATTTTTTAAAAAAAATAGTGAGTAGAACAAGAAAAAAGTCATTTGATGACTTAAACAGACCAGGCACACAAAAGACTCAAATGCAGAGGAAGTGGGTCTGTGAAGCAAAAACAGGGTTTATCCAACAGTCCAGAATTCGGTGGGTGATTGAGTGGGATAATGAGATGAGTGGGGTTGATGAGATACAGCTGGGGAAGAACAATCAGGGATCAGGTGTGACAGGACCAGACAGGAAGCAAAACCTACAGAAATAAAGAAAGGCAGGTGACTTTTCAAAATAAAACAGGAAGTAAGAGAAAAAACATAAAACATGAGACAAAACAGGTAACCTAACTAAAGTAACAGGGCAGGATCATGACATTTGAAGAATTTATGAGTCACTTGTAGAGAGTTTAATGGTAAATACAGATAATTTTAGGAAGAAATGGTAACAAGATCTTTGTATGGAACTTAAGCAAGAAGACTGGTCTGTTATTTGTAGGGGAGTTCATAGATGTTCTTATAATTTAAGACACAAACTAATAAAATTTAAAATGGTGCAAAGGGTTTATTAAACTCCAGAGAAACTAAAAACATACAGTGAAAAATCATTTCCGTGTTGGCCACCTTGTTATGGATATAACTTACTACTGAAGCAAAAACAGAGCCTCAGACTTTATCAAAATTTGGCATCATCATCATCATGTGGCTTTTGATTTTAAGATAATTTACACAAGTACAAGGGCTGCAATAACAGTGAGAGTCTGACTGCTTCTCTGTGGGTTTTTTTGTCTGTATGTAATTGCAGTTTGGCGATCTTGTACAATCTGTGTTTTCTCTGTTTTATTTCATTTATTTATTTATTTGAATGTTTTTTTTGCATCTGTTTTGTTTGTTTTTTTGTGGCAGGATTTTGAGGAATGAAATTTATGTATATGTATTCCCCAGTGATGGAATTTTTGCATGCTTTGTATTTTGATCTGGTGAACCCTTCTGTTCTAACCCCACTGCAAAATCAACCTCTGGGCACAGAGGAGAGGTCAGGAAGAGATCTTGAGCACCACAGGAGATTATACCTAGCTGTAAATTCCTGATGAGTCTCCATCTGTTTTATTGTACCCCAATTATGTTTTATTGTACTTCATTTGACATACACATCTGGTAAGGAAGTTCTGTGATGTTTCTCATCAACGGTCAGGGGCATGTTTAGATGGTATAAAAGGGAGTGAGGTATTTGTTCAGGGGGCAAAACTCTGAACTGCTTTCTGTCGTGTGGTATTATTCCCTGCTCATGAGAATAAAACTTAGTGCATTGCTACCTTTACAGTCTTGTTTTTTGACTCTCCATAGGCAGATCAAGACATTTCCGCAACAAGTTGGTGGCAGCCGTGGGATCTCGCGAGTGATTCGTCCGACCTGAAGACAGCCAGGGGGTGATCACCCTGAACCAGAAAAAAATAAATTGGAGCATATCTGAAATCTGAAACAGTCTGTAAAATGTTGGGTAATGTTTTGCATCTTCCTGTGTGTGTTATTTCTTCCAAGTCTGCGTCAAAATTCAGGTCCTGCTTCAGTCTCAGTGCTGACTTTATTTTAGAAAGGCACAGACCAACACCAAAATAATTGTATCCTCTAGAAGAGAGAACAATATCTTTACTTCCCTCACTAGGCTCAGCATGCTTTTTGCACTTGTACTTCTATGAAACAGTGAGAAAATTATTTTTACCCTAGAAGTTGTTTCACATTGATATTTAAAGCCATTCGGTCGAACATGCTGTATGAATATCAGAAATAGATCACACAGGAAGAGGAAGTTCAGACTGATATGGTCTTGTTTTGTAGTTCTGTTAGACTGCATCAGTCAGCTGTGAGGCATCATGGATTTCACAGCTCTCTGCATCAATATTTGTAAGTACAGGCTCTTCTTTTATTTTTATGAATTTTGTTCTCAGTATTGAGTGCAGACTAACCACAGTTCTCTATATTTTCTCTCAGTAATGGTCGTGATGGTTCTACTGGTTGCACAGGTTACGCAGAGTGACTTTGTTCAAAACGCTGGTAGGTTTCATGTTCAATTTTTGCTTGGGTCTGTGACATGCTTATGAACTTCCTCGATGCCTTGGGGTAGCAGCATATTGGTTAATTAGTGGACTTTGTCAGACCACTTTAATCTTTTTGTTTTCTTTTTGCCTAGCTAGTATTGTATTGCTTTTATTACATTTTCTTGGAATGCACAATATATCTGGATTGTGTGGGTATTGGCAGATACTACCTCATAAAATAATTAATCTGAAAAGGCAGGTATTTAAGTTTTTTCAGATGTATAAAGACAATATTTCAGACAAACGTTGTGCATATTGCTGGACAGATGAAAGCAGAATTAACAGACTAACCACATCTTAAGTGTAGTTCATTATTTGAATCTTCATTTTTGGATCTCTAAAGTTGGCTATAAGCATTGAACTTTCAGGACCGAGTTAAGGAATCAACCTAACCTTTAATCTTTGGTTCCTGGAGTTAGTTTTTATGACTGTATAAGCTCTTTGAAAAATGCTTTAGTTTGTGGGTTCTACAAATACCCTCGACAGACAGTGCTACTTGTAGCTCTTCAAAGAGAAAATAAGCTTTTTTTTTAACTGAAAAACATTCATACATATTGATACTGACTTTTGATTTAAGCTGAAATTACTTTAAAATATAAATATATCCCCAAAATATTCACTGTTGTGCATTCTTAGTACTCTCTCATGTACATAGTGATTAAATGCATTTTTATGGCTCATACAAATAGTCTTAATTTCCCCATTTTAGGAACACAGGTACAAATTAAAATTTACCACAGTTTCACATCCAAATGATTAGCAACATATTTATGTTGAACTGAGCCAAGTTCATAAAATAATGTTAATACAATTTGTTTTCATTTGATACTGCCAGTTTAAATGAATACTTGTTTCATTAGTCGTGAATAATCCAGTCCAGCTAAATCTAACTGCTTTCTTCCTCTGGTTCTTTCTTAGGTGAAGCTTTCCAACCACGTATTACTCCAGACAGGCTGCAGTTCTTTCTTTATGACAAAATCAACATAAGCTGTGAACAAATCATGGGACTGACTGAATGGAGGGTGATGCTAAAGCCCTTCACAAAAGTCCAGACCAGTGTTCACAGTTATGACCAATCTACACCAGCCTATGAAATTCCCTCTGCTCGAGACAGTCACAGTGGAAAGTACTGGTGTGAAAATGCAGACGGAGAAACAAGTAATGCCGTCAACATCACTGTCACAGGTGAGTAGCTCAGACTTGCCAACCAAAATACAAAAAGACAGAAATTCATTATTTACTGACTTGTTACACTGCCAAGATTACAAACATAAACAACAATAAAAAATGTCATTTTAAATATCACATTTTCTCTCATATTGTTTGCTTTACTTTCTGATTTTTCTTAACCATGAATTAAAAAATAAATAAATAAATAAATAAGTTTTCTCAATGACCCTTTTCATTAGGATCACTGCACATTTCCATTAAGGCGGATTGTTTTTCATGTCACATTAAAATGATAAAAAAATGACTTGACCCTAAAGAGAACATGGCTCTGACTGACACTGATCATTTATTTACACTCTTATGAAACAGTGGTTGAGGCAGTTCTTGGTTAAAGCTGCATTCACATGAAAGCTATTTCAGCCAGCTTTTGCCAAAGTATAGAGAAATTGTCGAGCTGTGTCAAACTAGGTAAGGCTACACAGAACTAAGTCAACACCAGTAGGGCAATGCTGATGTCCGCTGGGTACATAGACAGAGTTTACACATGCTGCAGCTCAGCACAACAAAGATCAAGTTTGCACAATTATTTACAGAGTTTCATTGCCGACAGTGAATGCAACTGGCAATTGTGAACTCATCAAACTCAATATCACGCACATTATGTGCTCTATGAAAGCAAGGGTGGACTTAGGCTGAACAAGTCTGAGCCTGAACCTGAGAAGATGGAGGACCTTGAGAAGATTAAATAAGAGTATGAGCTGGAAGTCCTGTGATATGAACAACAGTGTTACATCTTTGTTAAAGAAAGTTTAAAATCCATCTGTGATAAGTCAGTGGGACATCGGAGATTGCCTTACTCCATTAGCAAAAATGTTTTTCTCCCCTTTTATCAGTCGACCTGAGTTGAACTTTACAAAACTGACCCCAGAAATGTACTTTTACCAAAATTTAGATGATTTCTCAATCTTGATAAGTCATCAATATGAATGCTGCATAAATAACATGCCTCAACCATTAACCAAGTGTTCAGATGTAGTGTTATATGTCTGTGAGCAGGGATAGAAATTACATTTTGGACTCACTGCTTAAAGCCACACTGTGTAGTTTGTTCTTCCATCTCGTGGTGAAACTGTATTTTGCATTCAAACCAATAGTGCTCTCTAGAGCCTCGCTTTTTCAAATGTGCGTTTCAACCACTAAATTCTACAGTGGCCCTTATGTGCCTAGAAGCTATGTCAACATGTTATCCAACACTTCATCAAGTTTCTTTCTGGTGAAGAGGTACATTATTTTAAACCAACTACAAACTGTGTTGAATCATTAGTGTTAGGCTTTCACATTTGCCGGAGCAGTGACGGTGCGTCTTGCTGTGCTCCTTCTTTGTTTCAGTCAGGTTTGCTCTGAGCGAAAACACGTTTAGCCTTAGCCAGTAGTGCTATGTAGTGCTTTATATCCCTTTTTGCTGTTCATACTTTTTATAGACTGGGAGGACATGGAAGCCTCTGTAGGACTTAACTGTATTTACATAGAAAGGGTAAGAAATTCATCACTCAGGAGGACAAGTCAGATTGTTGGCAGAAGCAATTTGACACAAATGAGGACATATTTATGAATGTAGACTTTGTTTTTTGCTCATAAATTACTTAAAACATTAAACATTGTTGCTGTAAGATATTTATTACATAGAATAACTAAAGGAACAAATTAAGTTTTTATGTTTTAATTTACCATGGCATAATTATAGCATTTAATTTCAAGTGCAAATAGGAATGCTCAGTCCAATAAACTTAAGACAGTATTCAAGCCAATCAAATGTACTCTTCAATACAATAATAAAGTGTTTGCTTGTCCCAATATCTTAATGTTTTACAGATGGAGAAGTGATCCTGGATGTTCCTGCTTCTCCAGTGATAGAGGGACATGATGTCAGTCTTTTTTGTCAATATCATACATTAAAAAAGCAACACATAGCTGAATTCTACAAAGATGATAGCCTTCTTGAGACTGCATATGACAGCAAGCTGACCATCAGGAATGTTTCCAGATCTGATGAAAGTCTCTACAAATGCATCACTGAAGCTGGGGAGTCACCAGAGAGTTGGCTATCTGTCAAAAAAATGGGGAAAAAATATCATCCAGAGCTTCAATCTCCGGTCCAACATGTTTCTCTTTCTCCCCCCCAACATGTCTCTCATCCCCCCCCCCAACATGTCTCTCATCCTCCCCCCCAACATGTCTCTCATCCTCCCAGCTATCTGTGGATTGTTAGCGGTGCTATGCTAACAGTCTTGTTGGTGTCGGTGCTGGGACTAATCCTCTGCCAGAAACATAAAGGTACAGTGTTTTGCAATATTTTTGGTCAGATGTATGATTAAATGTTGTTGAAGAACAGTGGTGGACAAAGCCCAGAACTTTAATTACCTTCGCCAAGGAGGTTATGTTTTTGGGAGGGTTTGTTTGTCTGTCTGTCTGTTAGTTAGTTAGTTAGCAACATTACTCAAAAAGTTACGGACGGATATTGATGAAAATTTCAGGGAATGTCCGGATTGGGATAAGGAACAAATAATTCGATTTTGGAGGCGATCCGGATCTCCGTCTGGATCCAGGAATTTTTTAAAGGATTCTTTAACATTGGGAGATAGGGCCATTTTCCACATTTCTGCAAATAACTCCACAAATAATGGTCAGGGCACTTGGGAAAAAAATACAGGACAAGTTTCTAACATGCTCTAAAGTATATCAAAGACTGATCCGGATAAAGGAATAATTCCAGATACTATGGTCCAGAATATGAAAAAATAGGGGACCTTTGGGATTTTCATCATAGGATGAGAACAAAAGAAGCTATAAACATGCAACAAACATCATTACATAGCCAAGAAACTGTGGAATCTGGAATATGCCAACGAATTTGCTGTATTTTTAAAAGCTGTGGAACTAGATCCAGAAGAAAACCGCCATTACGGAAAATGCAATTTTCATGAATAACTGCTGAACTAATGTTGATATCATTATGAATTCAGTTGCCAATGGTATGTTTTCATGGTCAAGAAATCTAAAAATGTAGTCAAAATAAATGTGGGACTAATATTTATGGTGCAAATGACAAATAGGGGGAATTGTGGCGCTTGGCAGAGGTCTGCACTCTCCGAGTGCTTTCTAGTTAGTGAGTTAAGTATAGATCTGCCCGATAAACTATAGCTCTAACAGAAGCAAAAGTTGCTCTGTGGCATTGTTACTTGAGAGAGCATTAGGATCCTAAATTTAAAAATAATGAAGTATTTACAAAATACTTTTTTATGAACAATTTAAACATTATGTTTTCCAAACACGAGTGCCGTCAAAAACACACCTGTGCACATTCTGCTTCATTATGTTTATTTAGAAAACATGATTTTATTTTTGATTTTTATTCTTTATAATACTATTATTATTATTTCATTATTGTTGTGCAATTATCTGTATCAATGCTGCCTACTTTAACTGCTACATTCTTCTTTTTTCTGTTAATTTTACTTGTCATTGTCTTTTTCACTTGGAGTAATTAATAAATAAATGCTTGTAGCTCTGCGAAGGCGAATTCCCCTTTTTAAAAACCTGTAACATGTTAATACATGTTACAGGTCGTACATACATGACAATCAATGATTAGGTGGAGAATCGTCCTTCTTACCAGTCAAACTGAAGTGCTTTACATAAGTTACGTGAGTGTGTTATCCTCTTTGCGATCATAGAAACATGAAACATAATACAGGTACAGCACAGATAAAGACACAAACACAGTTTGTCTGACCAGATGTTAATCACAATAAAATAGCAACTTGCAAAAATATTTCTGAAAACATAGAGGTGAAATGTAGGTGAGTAGCAGTAAATTTTACCCCCGAAAAATTATGCTCAATTAAAATACAAATACTCCAAAAGTGTATTTAGTACATTAATTATGTAAATATTCCTCTCTGTTCACCACCGGTCAAGACTCAAAAAACTCAAAGCTGACTTAATGTTGATTTTACTTTATAAATTATGTCTTTGTCTTTCTGCTTAAGTTACTCTTCCACCTTTGAACATTTGTCAATTTAAAACACTTAAGTCTAAGTTCTTATTTCTTATTTTTTCTAATGACATTTTATCTGTTGTTCCATCCAGTAATCTGTGGTATGTCTAGAAAATCAACTCCAAGTTCCCGCTCAAGTGAAGGTCAAACAGGTCAGTAAAACCAAACATGCCATTTTGTTGAATTCCTTAAAGCTTTCTTCAGGAGAGGTTTGAACGGTAACTGTTAACTGTTTATGGAGCGCAAAGTTGCAGAATAAATAACAGACAAAGGGGCAGAGTGATTATGACATACTCAGGAAATGCATGGGACAGGTACTACCAACCATGTGCCATCGAATATTTCCACAACCATTTTCTTTGTTCACATAACTTACACTGGACACTTTAAAAGAGCTCAGTGCTGATTTCCACAGAGTCACACTCACATGCTTATCCTTAAGTGATTAAAGTCATGTGTTTAATGTTCAGGTGATGAGCAGGGTCCAAAATTAACACCCGCTAATTTCTGTGTAGCAAGTAAATTTCTCAGGGTTGTGTGCTACATGGAAAGTAAATGTCTGTTTTCAAAAGTCGTAAACAAAATACACTGAGATTTTTATCGTGAATTAAAATGTTTTAATTTATTTGTTTTTTTTAGAATTGTTCAGATGAAGTTACACTTTGCTAGTATGTCTGCTATTGCTTTTTCTGATATTCTCGCTCACCAGCCATTTTGTACTTTGCCAGTACTGGGGGGGTTTTTTTGCCCTCAGAACCATGTTTATTGTGTCTAGCATTGATCCAACAAGGTGCAGGAAATATTCCTCAGTAATTTTAGTCCACACTGATATCCCAGGTTGTCCATGTGGAGAGGAAAGCCTTAGAGTGACAGGAGCTCTTACAGAGAAGCTCAGACAGACAATACAACAGAATCTTGTGTGCACAGTATATGAAAACAAGAAGTTTTCATTTTTTTAAAATCATATTTTTCCTCATCCTGAAGCTCAGTTTGTCTCGACCACGTCACTTATGTGAATGCACTGAGCTGCTGCCATGTGATTTGCCATTTGTTTTCATGAACAGAGTAGCAGGTGTACTTTATAAAGTGGCCAGTGAGTGTTTCTTGCTCATACTTTATAAACTTCTCTAAAATGATTTTTACTCAGATGGATCATTTCTGTTGTTGTGATTCTTCCACCCTCAGCAGAGCACAGTGATGCTGATCTACACCAGGCTACATATGCTGTTGTGAAGAAACTGAGGAAGAATAAAGGTAAAATGATTCTGTTTAATAAGCCAGTTATGACTCTTAAAAACATTTTCTTCATCATGTTTTGTGAAAACTAGATATAAGTCATGAATTGTCTTCCCTTTTCTTTGTTTCAGTACCAAGTGGTGACACGGATTTGGAGTCTGATCATGTCACTTACGCCCAAATTGACAGCTTCAGATTTGAAAAAGGTATTTCATGGAAAATTGCAGTAATTCTTTCTTTGCTTTTGATCAGTATTAACTTTATCAAATAATAAATATATCTTTTTTGTTAAAATTAAAGGACTAAAGCCAAAGTTCTCATGTGGATCATCAGTGTCACCAAGCCTTGAGCAGAATATGATCACTGATTTAACAGAAAAATGAAGGAATATGACTTTATCCAAAAGTTCAAATTCAAACTTTACATGTTTGATAATAACAGTTCTACAGTCAATTTGGACCATTTAGCGGACCCAGGGTTCATAAAAATCAATGCAAATCATGGGGGCAGCGGGGTGGTTGCCCCCCTCATGGCCCAATTGTTGAAAAACGTGCGTTAAACTGCCCTCCTGGTTGGCAAAAAAACACTTAACTCCAGAAGACCATTAGGACCAAAAAATTCTATGAAACACTACTGTTGCAATGACTTTTATGTTGGGCCCTTTTTGATCTAGACTGAGCCAGAACTATATCTCACAGAACCAGTTTGGATTATCTGGTGCTAATATGGTGTTAAAATGCACTAGAATACAGGAAATTGCATCTACTTAATTGAAAATGTTCTGGGGGAAGCTGAATGAACACAGTTCTTGTGGATTCTGATCCTAACTACAAACTAACTTGAGTAGTCTGACTAGTTAGTCTGTTTTAGGGCTATATAATGTGCCATTTGTATAACATATAAACATGTCTAAAGTGCCCTTGAAAACAAGCAAAACTTAGTGCCCGCTTCAGTGGTGAGAATGCGCTGTATGCACTCCTGCCTTTGAAAAAGTCTGTGCACGACACTGAATGTGTGAAATGAGTCATCTCAAGTTTTCTTGAAATTATTGTGATATAACTTTAAGGTCATATTGCCGACCTCAAAAATTTTGTTACAGTTTTTTTATATTAAAACAAACAAAAAAATCTTCATTATTGCCATCATTTGCATGCATATTTGTTGTAACAGTGTGCAACTGAAAGAATTGAAACAAAAAAAAACTAAAAACAGACTGCATGACTGTCTGCAAGAAAATGACAAATGGCAGATCAGCTTTAACTGTCAGACAAATTAATTCACAGCATTAAACTTCTAACAATAAAAATGACTGGATGACAAGGTTTTATTTTCTTATTTCACTTCCAGGATCAAACAGGTCCAGTAGAAGACAGAAGAACAGTTTATTGGGAGACGGTGACATCTATTCTACCATTAGGCACATATAATACAGCAGTGAAATGATCTCTGTTTCTTCTTATCTTGTATCATCTTATTCATGTAGAAGTCTCAGGGCTGTCCACATAGAGACGAATTCAGGCATAACTGTACAAGTTTTGAATTCTATGGGTGTTTTGTATACACAGATATGGCATTTTTGGTGCCTGAAAATGCACATTTTATGAAACGTGTCCCAGAGTGGACATTCTGAAACAACAGACCTTGCATTTCCATGTGGACATCGAATACAGATGTTTTCAGAAACGATGACACCACAGCTCCACCTCTTCCTTGAACTGCATGAGCTAAACCCCGACAGCAACAGAAACAATGGTGGAATAGTGTCAAGTTTGTGCTGCAGAAGCTCATAAAGCAAAATCACCTGCTCCTCCATGACCACATGAGCAACAAGTGGTCATGAAGAACAACATGTGCCAGAGTTTGTTTACAAAGTGTTCATGTTTTATGCACATGCTCCAGGTCTTCTTCTCTGGTTTTGGTGTATTTCTGTGGCAGCACTGAAGCACTTTTTTTTGGTAAATTACGATGTTTCGTCTTTATGTTGACAGGGCCTAGGTGCCAATCTGCATTACTCACAAGTAAAAAAAGAAATCTCAAAGTCTTTTCAATCAGTCCAGTCATAACCTCTTTCTTACACCTTCAACATCTCTTCAGAAGGAGTTGAGACACTTTTTGTTATGCTATATTAATTATATGTTATTTTCCAGATAGGTTTCGAAATAATAGTGCCCAGAAAACACACAACTCACCCTGGCAATGACTGGCTTGTCATATTATGACGATGAAGTTCGATATCTTTGTTCTTCAGTCATGCATTGTTTAATTTAGTCGTAATTCTTGTATTTTTTCTTATTTTGTTTTTTTACATTACCTGGCCAAAATATATTACAAGCATAAAGCCTACCATTTTCATGTTAGTTATTGAAGACTGATGAACCTGGGACATGGGTTTACTCTGGGTCAGCTTCAGCATTGTGGTTAGCAAGTATTTCTAACAGCTATATTTTTATGTATTAATTGAATTCATGTCAAATAATTTTGTACAATGTGCATCACTATCAATACAGTTTGTACTGTCTGAAAATAATCTGATGTGTTGTTCTTGTGAGTTGCTAACAAAACCACAACTGATTTCACAAGTAAGTGAAACCAAAGTGTACAGTGCAGCAGTGTAGCCCTGAGCTCAAAAATTCACTTTTGAGTATGAATTATCAACAGACATCACAAGTGAACAAAAACAGAAATGTTCTGATTAGTAGTACGTCAATTTAGGTTTGATCCCTCTAAAGTAGTTTCAAATGTTGTTCCACTTAAGAACAGAAAGAAGTTTGGGTTGGTGGTAAAACTTTGAAAATGATTATTTTTGAGGATGAAAAAATATCCACACAGTTGTAGACTAGACCAAAGTCCTCCATAATTCTTTTGATATTGTGTATTCTTTATGAGTTAATTGTTGAAACTGTATTTTGTACATCCATTCATTAATTTCAAATACATATTAAAAGTTTTATCTGCAAAAAAAATCTAAATGTAGGGATGGAATTATAAGCATGGTACTTGTATCAGTGAATAATGGCTGAAAAAGTTAACTGTTGTTTTAGGCAGTTATGAAAATGTCAATATGTCCTTCTTACATATTCAGTATAACTGCGGCAAGATCAGCTGCTATTCTTGCCGAATGTCTACAATTAAAAATACTGAATCATAAGTTAGAGAACAACATGTTTCCCCTTTTACTTGTTTAACATTGTTCTTGATGCAAATAAATTGCATTTAAAATTTTTTAAAGTGGAGGCTTGGCAACCTGACACGCCAGATGGACAGTTTCATATATCCGCCATGGAAATAATTCACTAGTCCGTCTGGAAAGAGCCATTCCAAAATGCTTTCAGGGGCAGAACCTTCAAAAACAACAGCAGCTTGTGATTGGACAATCGTTCGGCTCGTCACACCCATCACAGACCAATCCATATCAAGCAACACTGCCACATATGACGTAGCTTACGTAGCGGCTATACATAGAGACGAACAGCTAACAACATTTAGCTGTTAGCTTAAACTACCTTAGACTATCGTCTTACGTTAAATTATACCACACAGATGTATCATTTAACACTTACATGTGGCATGAACCTTGCCAAAGACAATCCCTACCAAGTTTTCCCGGTAAACTTCTGAGGAGAGCATATTTCGCAAAGTATCACTGATGAACCATTATGACCATAGACTAACCGGCATGTCCGTGGAGGGTTTCCACGTTCTCTCCCAGTTTCCCAGCCGTGATCCCCGTTCAGGAGAAGAGCAAAAACATGATTTACCATAAGACAAGTTTCAAGTGACTTTCTTTGCTCCTCTTTTAAAGAATAAATTGAATCCATTTCTGATAAAAGCTGAAGGAATTGAGACTGCTTCAGAAGCCGCCATTGTTTTCAAACATGCAGTCACTTCCTGTTGTCGTCACATCCGCAGCTCTCACCTCTCTTTTCTGATTGGGCCTTTAGCATTTAGCCAAGTGAAGTTGTTAAACAATGGAGGTTGGCAAAAGGGATATGTAGGATTTCAGAATCAGGCAGGTCCGTCTGCTCTGCAAGGCTAGAGGCTTGGTGTTCTTTAAAAAAAAAATAACACATTGATCTGAGTTAAGAAAAAACATGGGCTCTTTCAGGTAGTTCTGATGGCAAAAGGGTAATGTGCTACCCACGTGTACCTAACATAGGGTGAATCCCAATTCTACCCCTTAGCCCTTCCCTTTGTCTTACCCCTTCCTCTACCCCTTCCCCTTAGTCCTCTGTTTTGAGGGCCAAGGGGAAGGGGTGAAAACCCACTGCTGAGAAATGAGATGCCACTCCTTTTCCTCTACATCATCACCCAGAGCCGCTCGCTAGCTGTGTCGTAGGCAGATGCGACAATAGCCATAGGTACGGCTGCGAATGCTAGCTCGTTATAATGAGAAATTGTATAATGCGACCAACAATTCAAAACATGATTAATATTTACTTGATGATTTAATAATTACTTATAATTATGCGATTCCTTCTCCGCTCTGCCTTCTTGTCAGCGGGCATGGTGTATCATGGGAAATTTCTCATACCCCTTCCTTTCAAGTGAGTCTTCGTTTCAAGGGCTGTGTAGCCCTTCGTCTTAGCCCTTCCCCTTGGCCTTCCAGAAAATTGGGACACCCCTTCACTAGACGTTAACGTGCAAAACCAAGGGGTAAGACAAGGGCTAAAAGGGTACAATTAAGACAGGCCCTTAGTGTTGTTGTCATGATTCTGCTCCTTTCTTTAGTTAAGTTACCGATTTTGTTTCTTGTTCTCACGTTTTGTCTTGTGCTTCCTGTTTTATTTTAAAAATTCACTCCTCTCTCCTTGTCTCCATAAGTTTTGCTTCCCTGTTTGGTGTTGTCACACCTGATCCTTGATTGTTCTTCCCCAGCTGTGTCTCATCAACCCCAATCACCTCATGTATTTAAACCTCATGTCTTTCCCTGTTTGTTGCCAGATCGTAGTACTCTGTCTTGTTCCTGCGTTTCTTGTTTAGTTCCATCATGTATGTCACAATCTGTTCTCTGATCCTGATTCTTGCCTCACATCTTCTCGGATTTATTTGCCTGGACTGTCTTGCCTTTCTGTGTACTGACTTGCTAGCCCTTTATGAACCCTGATTCCCTGTCTTGTGAGTTTTGGATTTGTATGCCTCGCTGATTAATTACCCGTGTACTGAACTGTGTTAAAAAATAAACCTTCTTGCCTTTTATGGGTCTGACTCAGTGTCGTGCATTTGTTGTCCTCCCTACTCTGTGCCTTGATCCTTACAGTTGTGGTTTACAGTTTTACAAAAGACAGATGAAATTGTAAAGCACATTATTATTTCTTGGTTAAGACATCAGATTATAGTTATTTACTTGCATTTCTAAAACAAAATAAGTTTTAGTGGTTGATTGTTCTGCTGTATTTTTTTCTGCCTTCTCAGAGAAACCCAGTGAGGCGTCACAGACTGGGTGTAAAAAGATGAATTATGTTGTAACTACGCATTCCTGTTCCTGTAAATGTATGTCCAGGAACAAAAGCATTTTCAGTTTCAATTAAGTTTTTGAAAGATTTATACAATCTTATGTTTTCTCATTTTTATGACAGATGGTCTTATGCATGTGTTAAGAAATGTTCATATATATATATATATATATATATATATATATATATATATATATATATATAACATGTCAACACGCATATATAAACAAAGTTTGTCTGAAACCATGCAAGCAAATGACCTCTTGCAGTTGTAGTCTGAAGTTGTGCATAATTTTTTTATCCAAAAGTTAATTTCAGTATACAGCTGCAAATAATGAAATGGATAAAAAACAAAAACAAAAAACCTCCATGAACCATGAATTGAGCACAATCTGTAAATTCTACCAGAATTATTGAAAGAATGGAGTAAGTTTGCTGTCCTTTCCATTCATAAGTTCACGTAATTGAAAAAAATATTACTTGTTGTACAAAAGTTGATAATTTTATTAATTTCAGCAAATTTTTGAATGACTTCTTGAATAATAAAAAATGAGTGTTTTAGTTAAACAGTGGGTTGCTAGTTTTTACCAGATATTAAAATATTAACTTGAACTTTTAAAGACTTACAGGATAACTTGACATGTTTAAAGATTGTTTTGCATGGTGTGCCTTAATCTTCTGGTTTACCTTTAAAATGGCCTTGGGTTCATAATGTGATGGATAATTAGATTAGATTAAACTTTATAATTAGGCACAATTCATCAGATTTTCAACATCTCTGCATCATAAAATCATTTTCAATACCTCCCTTTTTATTGACTGATCTGTAATGTGCACCAATTCATGTGTTAAAATAGGTGGATGGAAAAACAGCTGTCATGGTGTGACCATTGTGCAATTCAAAGAATAGTTTAGAAAGTTTTGTGTGGTTGATGCTGATCTAAATCTATAATCTTCATCATAACCACATTGTGTTTGCCTTTTTCTAAATCTGTGACTGTAGTTTAACAGTTTAACCACATTTTCATATCTGCTCTCTGTCACGTCTGACGCTGTTACACCACAGAACTGAAGCAGCCACTCTCTGTTTTCAGACGTGTTTATCGTACGTTTCCATTAACCTTCAAAACCACGACCTGTCCACATGTCAGGCCTTGCTGACGCCTCCCCTGGGGCTCAGCAGCATCAGCAGCAAAACTCCCCCCTCATTCAGTTCACTTTGTTACTGCAGGTCAAACCCTCACAGTCTGATTTGACCTCCTCACAACTTTCCTCCCACTGGATTTACAACACTACTTAAGAAATGTGGATGGCCTTGTACATGACGCTTTAACAAATTTAAAGCCATTTATTTTTTGTTTGTGTTGTGTATTTCAGCACATACTACAAAGCATATCTGTTGAATTTTGTGAAGATTGTACCATTGTGTTTCAAATTTGTCACAAATTCTTTACATCCCTGCCGGACCATTTATTTCCTTTTATCTAAAATGTCTGCTGTTCCCGCCTGAACTCCATTGATGCTATTGCATTGTTTTCAAACACAAGACGGACGTGTACAGTTTATGCACTGAGAGTGTTAATTATGAAGCACAAGACAAGTGTTCACCATATATCCTCACTTTTTCAGCACCTTGAAATAAAAAATCAAACTGTCTCAGTTCCTCTTTGACTGAACTGGTCTCACAGAACTTGGTCTCAAGTTTGGAAATAGTACCAGGACTAACACCAAATAACACTGACTCTCTGCATCAGAACACCAGCCTCCAGTCACAGGGGATTTTGGCACATTTTTGGCAGACAAAATCCACAGGATTAGCTGTGCTGCTTGTAATAAAATTGCACAATTCTTTCAAGTTGTGCCTCTTGTAAGGGTCACCATTCGGGATTTCCAACAATATTGTTGTGCTCGGACGTTTTGTGATGACTTGTGGTCCTACGTGCGTGGGTGGAAAGTACTTTGCACAACACAGAATCTTTGTTTGCAGCCTTTACTGAACATCAGGCAGTAGATGTGTTAAGAAAACCTCACTGTACCACCATTTGTTTGTTCATGTTTAACAAATAATTTGTTACACATTCATAAAACATCTATAAAGCATTTGCAGATGGTATTATGTTCCCTAATCTAAAGTGAAAACTATATACAGATATAAAGCAATTACTAACTTGTTTAACAAGTAATTTGTGACTTCTGGTGGAGAAGGCATTGGAGTAAATGCATAAGTCATGCTCTCCCGCAACCTCACTAAATTCAACCTGTCAAAACCCAAAACTTTACCTTACAGTGTTTTGTTGCCAAATCCAGTACCTCTGACACACACAATGTCAGGCAAGAACAAGCCGGCCGAGAGAATATGCCTAAATGACAAGCCAGTCACGGATGCTAACCTGCGTAACACGCAAGCTATCACTAGCTTGCTATAAGAGCACCATATGTCCATCTCAGCCTCCCTCTCCCTCGAATTTAAATCGGCCTTTGCATCCCTGAAAACCAAATTGGATCTGGTCCAAATTGCAATAACCGACCATGGTAGACGAATCCTGGACCTGGAGACCCACGCCAACTCTACTGAGGATGATATCCAGGCCCTGGAGTCTCAGTACAACTCACTAGCCGACATGTATGCTAAAGTCAGGGCTAAACACATTGATCTGGAAGGATTAAGCCGCCGAAATAACCTGAGAATCATTGGCCTGCCAGAATCTATTGAAGGCCCTCGGCCCTCTGTGTTTTTCTCTTAAGTCCTGGTGGAAATACTTGGTGACCAGGTGTTACAGTCACCTCCCGAACTGGATCGAGCACACCGCTCTCTAACTGCCAAACCACGAGAAGGGCAGAGACTTAGACCTGTGATTGTGTGTTGTTATCAACATCAGATAAAAGAACTGACTATCTGAGAAGATATCTCACATCAGTTTCCCCACTTTTGGCAAATGTTTACAATGAGTCCAGAACTAATGGCCATCTACCCCAAACCCTATCAGAGGCAACTATCTGTCTTTTGTTAAAAAAGGACAAAGAACCACTGGAATGTAGTAGCTACAGGCCAATCCCTTTCTTAAATGCTGACCAAAAAATTCTTGCCAAAGTGTTAGCTTTACATCTGCAGAAGGCCCTTCCTATTCTAAAATCAATGGACCTAACTGGTTTCATGCTTGGCAGAAACTTCTCTTATAACACAAGGAGATTGCCAGCTTCGATACGCCCGAAGTAATAATATCGCTAGACGCTGAAAAAGCATTTGACAGGATTGAGTGGAAATATCTTTATTTTGTCCTGGAAAAATTTGGTTTTAGTTCTGACTGTATTCCGTGGATTAAATTACTTCATGATTCCCCCCATTGCAAATGTCCTTACCAATGGCACGAGATCACACCCATTTAATCTTCGCGGGGGGCAACTAGGCAGGGGTGCCCCCTGTCTCCCCTCCTATTTGCTCCAGCCATTGAGCCACTTGGCTTCGAGGGGAGGGGAGATTTGAGGGCATCACTAGATTTGGTACCATGCATAAACTGTCCTTGTATGCGGATGAATTTTTGATATATGCCTCTAACCCTATGACATCTCTGTCTGTTGCGATGGACATCCTAAACCAATTTGGCAAGTCCTCTGGTTACAAGTTGAATTTTCACAAGAGTCATCTTCTACCCATTAATGCTTTATCTAAGGAAATACCAGGGACTGTCTTCCCCTTTAAAGTCGTGTCTTTTTTTAAATACCTAGGGGTGGTCATCACAACTTCTTTTAAAGCCCCTGTAAAGCAAAAATGAATTTGTGTTGTAAGTTTGTCATACCACAGAAACATGTGTCATTGACCACTGAGCCAAATTTGAAGGATTAAAAAAATTGCTAAGAATATAAAATTAGGTCTCAAAATCAAGCAAAAACAAGCACTTCTCTCTGCTGTGAACCGTGGGGGCATGTCAGTTAGAGGCGCTGGAACCACACTCACATGCGGGAGGGAGCTGCCTCCGTCTACTGTACAAGGACGTAACCTACAGTAACAATGGAAGCTAACGCTAGCAGCTTCATCAGACGGACCCAGCCCTACCTGTTTGAGCCATCAGAGCCAGAAACTGACTCATGCAACAGTGACAGTAATCCAAAACACATATATATAATTTTGAAAGGCTGACATTTTACAGCGATGATTACTCTTACTTATCATACTTCCTTCATACAGTTACTTTTCTGATAGTTACCTTATTACCACAAGCTCCCCAATTACTCCGTCTGCCCAATTTTGATACCAGCTGTGGAGAATCTTTAGCTTTGAAATAACTGAAACATGTATGCTGCATGGGCACAGAAAATGATAACTCACATATTGCCTCCGTCTGAGCTCGCTGCTCCCGTCTCTCTCATAAGCAACTAATGTCCATGGGAAAAAAAAAACATGCTCATGGCGCTCATTTTAGGTGTCCAACGGTCCATGTTTGACAATACACACAAACGTAAAACCCCAGTCTACATGTATTTCCTTGTCATAGCTATATTGGTGGCACATAAAAAAGATACCTGTGGTTACTCATTGTGCTGTCATATGGTCTTCGCTCAGGGAATCAGGCCATATCATTTCATGATTACGATGTAAAATCACAGCAAAAAGCATTTAATTGCCAGGATTCACAATATTTATAACATAAGCACACACTTACACCGCTACCTCTGGCGGGCACGTAATGCCAGTGGAGGAGATGACAGCACCTGCTGTTCGCGGGATGGAGAGGGTCAGTTCGGCCCCACCGACCAGCATTAACAGACTGTTCAGAAATCCAGACTTTACCTGGTGAAGTGGGCACTGCAGAGAGGGTGTTGGTGGTGATTTCGAACTCTCCACAGTAGGTCCTCTTGACAAAATTGATCCACCGTTTCCTTACTTTCATTGTCAGTAAGAAACTTAAATAAGCTAACGGAGCCATTACCCTACACGCCGTGGCATCCAGGAATGTAGTACGAGCAACGTGGTGGAGACATGACTGGTTAGCTGACTGGTTGACTGGTTAGCTAGCTGCAAACTATCATAAGAGATGTTATCCGAGACTCCAGAGCGACTGTGAAAACCACTGAAGCTAATGCGCTGAATGTTTTTATATCGCTGAAGCAGCAGGGGTGGGGTTATGCTACTGATGGTTTCGTTACGTAACGTGGCTATGATTTCTGACCCGCCCATTAAATCCTGAACAGAAATTCTGAAAAACAGCTTGTGAAGCCTAGCTCCATAATTAAATTCTGAATGGTTAAATGGCTTTCACATGTTTTAAGGAAATACGTTTACTATTTAATGTGTTTAGAAGAAAATGGCAGAATTTGCTTTACAGGGACTTTAACAGTCTCTTTGACAAAAACTTTCTCCCTCTCATAGACCAGTGTAAACTTGACATGGCTTGCTGGTCCTCGCTCCCCCTGTCTTTGATTGGCCGGGCCAACCTTATAAAAATGGTGATCCTCCCCCCATTCTTTTACTTGTTTCAACACCTACCAGTTTATATGAGAAAGTCCTTCTTCAGCCATCTCGATCAAATAGTGTCAGCTTTCTCATGGGCCGACAAACCCCCAAGTATCAAGAAATATATTTTACAGCTCCCTAAGAAATTAGCCAGTCTAGCTCTGCCCAACTTTATTCAGTAGTATTGGGTGTGTAATATTGACAAAATATGTTTTTGGACAAAGGCAGAGTCGAACACATGTCCTCTATGGGCCCAAATGGAGATGCTTTCATCAAAACTTTCACTTTATTTCTATCATTCAAAAAGATTCATGATATTTCTATAAACCCAGTTGTAACCAATCCAATTAGAATTTGGATAAAATTCTGTAAGCACTTTGATCTGAATCACCCCTCTACCCAAGCCCCTGTTTTTAAAAACCACCTATTTCCACTCTCTGCCTCTGACCCGACATTTTGTATCTGGCGGGACAAAGGCCTTCACAGTATCAAAGACTTTCAAAGAAGATCCATTTCTCACTGAGAAGCTCAGAAGCATCTACACAATCCTTCAATAAGACCTGCAAGCCCTTTCTTTATTATCTGAGTGAAGCCACTATTCAGATGTATGACAGATAGCTCTCCCATCTTTCTTTTACTCCCTTTCATTTATTTATTTATTAATTCACTTACTTATTTTACTGTTCATTTACTTTTTTTGTCTATTTAGTTGTTTGCGTGTTTTTGTTCGTTTGATTGTTTTGAGGACATGCAGTTTCTTACATGAAACTCCTAAAATGGGTTGGTTGGGTAGGTGATAGATAAGGTAATGATGGATGGGTGGATGGGGGGTGAGGGAGGGAATTGGGGGTGGGTGGGTCGGTTTAAGGGGGTTGATATGTTTTATTTTTTCTGTCGACAACTTACTTAATACCTTAACTGTAGACCAGAATAAGTGACATGACACACCATTGTTTACTGTTAGGGAATTGAAGCATCTGTAACTGTAACGTCACGTGATCGTGGCCTTCAATCAAGTTGTGCCAGCTCAGATATTTTTAAATGCTGCATTTTATTTGAACTACATTTATATTTGAGAAAGTAAAGGTATAGAATACATTTGTTTAAGATTGTTTGTGGTGTTTTTATTTTAAACCCCAGGGTTGAAAAACACTGTCTTAATAACTAGTTCAAAATGTTTCACTTTACTTCAGGTAAAAGAAATAAGTCATTTTTCTGTTATAAGATCATCTGGTTGTATCATGACACCTAATGACATCTTAATAACTGGATTAAAATGTTTCACTTTACTTCAGGTCAAGGAAATAAGTCATTTTTCATTGGCCATTATAAGTGTCTAATGACAGTTAATGTCAAGTCCAACCATTAATTTTAACGTTAAGAGATTACACTAAATTTTGTCTTTAGGCTTGATGATAAGGTCTGTTTTGACATGTTAATTTCAAGTGGTCATAATGACGAAACTGGAGGTTATTGTTGTTCCAAATTTGGTAAAATTTATCCTTTTGGATCCTTATTCGGTAGGTCAGTTTTTCCATCCTAAATATCTCCAGAATAATTCCAGTCCAGTCATCCAAAGTTTGCTGAATTAGACTTAACCAACGTCTTGTAATTGTTTTCTTACTAGCTACCAGGAGTATTTGCAGCAACTTTATTTCTCTTACGTTCCAAAAAAGGGGCACGACCCAGGTACAAGACATCAAAACTCAGAGGTATTTGAATGTTAAAGACAGTGCTTAATGAAGCCTGGATACCCTTCCATAAGACTTTTAACCTGGGACAATCCCAAAAGATATGGTAGTGGTTAGCAACTGTCGAGCCGCATTGCCTCCAGCATGGCGCCGTTGCTCCTTTATACTTCTCCTGATATGGTGTCTTTAAGTATCGTATAATATTCTTCCAGCAATGCTCTCTCCAGTCCATGGAGCTGGATGTTGTCTACTGGAAGGACCAAATTTTCCCCCAAGCTTCCTCAGAAATCTCAATCCCTGATTCCCTTTCCCATTTACCTTTAATGTAGAAAGTATTGGTTTTGTTGGCATTGGAAAGAGCTGTGTACAGCTTTGAAATCGATTTAGAAGGGCTCATTGTCATGGCACTTTTAAGAATGTGGTAAACTTGTAATTCAACATCTGAAAAGTCAGTCAATTTACATTCATGATCAATATAAGAGCGTAATTGCAGGTATCTATGAAATTCATTCCGTGTCAAGCCATGTTTGTCCCGTAAGGCCTCAAAGCTATACCCAGTGTTTCTTTAAGTGAGTGAGAAGAATGTGAAGAGACCATACATTGTCCATGATTTAAAGCTAGAGTCTTATCTATTGGGGATAAAATCCGAATCATAAGCAAACCATTGGAATATTCTCAACATTTTATCTATCCCACAAATATTAATCACCCTTAACCAGACTTGGAGTGTGTGGGTCAAGTAGAGGTTCCCCAATTTTTCCAAATGGCATAACAAACCCTTATCTGCAATTACTGCTTGAATCGGCAACTGAGTTGACAGATTGAACTCTAGCTCCTTCCTTTTAGCTACATATGTTTTATTATACCAGTAAAGAAGGGGAGCTATTTGTGCAGCATAGTAGTAATTCCTTAGACAGGGGAGACCCCACCCTCCACTTTCCTTGGGGAGTTGAAGGGTGACATATATAATCATTGGTTTCCGGCCCTGTAAGATAAATCTGGAAATCCATTTGTCCCACTCCCTAAATTGGTTTTCACTCAGTAAAGAGAACCCCCACCACATCTCCACTTTAATTATATTTACCGTGTCGTCCATATCACACACATAACATTTATAATAGGCCTCTTCCCGTCTGTATACCTGTAGCTTCTCCTTATATCCTGCAGCTCCTCAGTTCTGCCGCGAGTGCCGGCCCCCAGACCCCCGCCACGACGACCATCTCTGTAGTTTCTCTCGGGGGGTTGCTGGAGGTTTAATCACTTTCACCGGGAGCCGATCCGTCGTCGCCTCCTCCACTGTGTTGTAGATTTTCTCTCCTTCTTCATAAAACACTTTAAGGTGGACTGGACAGAGGGTACAGAACTGCAGGTTCTTGTCCTTCAGGATCCTCCGTGCCTCCACGTACTCCTTTCTCATGGCCATAATCTCCAGAGGATACTCGTGGTCGAGGTTTGTCCTGTTGTTGTTCCACAAAAAACCTTTCTTTTGCCATGCCAGTCCAAGCACTTCTTCTTTAACGGTGAAGCACAGAAATTTTACCAGGATCGACCTGAGCTGGGAGCTGTCCGGTGGGGGAGATGAAAGCGCTCTATGAGCCCTCTGGATCTGTAGTGCTGTTGATGGGGGGATATTTAGATTCTCCCGAAGCAGCTTCTCCACAAAATGGGTCATAGATTGTGACCGCGACTTCGCTCCCTCCGGAACTTGTTTGTCTTGTTATTGTCTGAGCATCTTCCTCCTTGAGTAGGCCTCCAACGTTGTCAGTTTAAGCTGAAGCTTTTCCTGCGTTGTTATCATCTCGGCTTATATCTCATCCGTGTTTTGGAGCTTATCTTCATGCCCAGCGACCCTGTTTTCCACCTCCACCTCACATTGTTTTACTCAACTCTCCTCTGATATCTTCTTGTGTTTTCGTGTCTTTTCAAAATTCTTTCCCCTCTTTCCCTACGGTTCTTAGCACTTTCAGTACCAACAACAGGTTTACCGGTTCATCCTCGTTCTCTGTCACAGCACCGTCGTAGCTAGTAGCGGAGGAGGCCTCCCGGCTAGCCCCGGGGGAGCTAGCATTAGAATCTTCTGTTAGCTGCATCTCATCGTCTCCGACGTGTTTGATAACTGACTTTTTACTTTTCCTGCTCTTTTTGGATGTCATCTGTGCCCCTTCTCTCTTATTTTTGTGTAGTTCACTAAGTAGTTATTTCACTTTGGGGTCCGTTTTAATTTTGTCGAGAGCTCTCTTTCTAGGTCGCCATCCCCTCTTGGCCCTCATGAAGCCTTATTCATGTTAATGACAGGTGTCATGTCACGATTATGACAGAGTAATGTCAGTCTTATGTATACCCCTTAAAATAAAGTGTTTTATACTCTTATACTCTTTACTCCTAATTCTGTCATAACATAATAACATAATAACATAATATCTATAAATGATTTATAGATGTTTTATGAATGTGTAACAAATCATTTGTTAAAGAAGTTAGTAATTGCTTTATATCTGTATTCACGAAAACCAGATCATTTATAAGGGGTGAGTAAAAAGTCTGCAAATCATTTATAAACATTAACAAACATTTGTAAATAGAGAATAGTTTTCACTTTAGATTAGGGGACGTAATAACATCTGCAAATTATGTATAAATATTTAATGAATGTGTAACAAAAGTATTTCACTGATAATTTACTAATAAGGTTAATCATATTGAAAAAATAATCTACAGATCACTTATGAATCTCAAAGTAGCACATTTATAAACAATGCATTATTAAGTTGTAAATGTATAGAAATTTTTTGATAATAAACAGTTAGGAATTGATGTTTTTTTTCCACAAATGCTTGAGCTGCAACAAAGACTTAATGTGATCTATACTGACTTATAACAAATCAATTTTAAACATGAACAACACAATATATGTAGTTAAAGAATATTTCGTTAGATTATTAAAAAAATGTTTGCTTACACATAAAAATAACAGTAGTTAAATAAATAAATTGCACAACATAAATAAATGTTGTGCAGCTTTAGTTATAAATGGTTTAATAACCATTTATAAATGTATATACATGGTTTATTCATTATTACCTCAATGTCAACTAATAGCTTATTAATGTCTTGTAACTTAAGTTGTTAATGATTTAATAATCATTTACAAATGATATAATAATCTTACAAATGCATATAAGCAGTTTGTTCGTAAGTAGGTAACTATCTACTAATAATAGCTTATAAATGTCTTACAAATGATCGTTATTCTAAAGTGTTATTGAAATGTGCTGTACAAATGGTATTCAAGTCGTCTTGACTTAACAAGGCGACTACATTCAGTTATTGGACTTTGATCGGGCAGCATATCAGACTGAAGTCTGAAGCTTGAGCAGGTAAGTAAGTTTTCTTTCTGCAGCAAGACTCCTTTGAATATTTCATTAACTATCTATATCTATTCTTGATAAATCAATATTACACTGCAAACAGGCTTCCCATCTTTAATTGTTTTAAGGGCACTTCCCTAACTGTGGTGACCGTTCAGATTGTGTTGCTGCTGCAGTGTTTCGACAGTTCTTCCTGTTATATTACTCTGTTTTATACGGCTGCACACCCTTCTAATGTAGAAGAACTCAAACTAACTTAAGATTCAAGACCTGAGAATGATAACAGTCCTGTTGATCACCATACAGTCCATGGACCAAGAGGCTGCTCATGGTGTCCTCTTTCTTATGAGTGTTCTCAGCAGAGACAGATATTATAAATACACTGTATGGTTTATTCTATGAATTACAAAAGACATGGCCGCTTCTTTACAGTTTAACACTCAAACCTGATTTCTCTCCTTCAGGTCTGCAGACAGTATCCATCATGGACATTCGTATCATATCTGGTTTGACAGTTTCTCTCCTTGCTTCATTTACTTGGAAATGTAAGTCAGCTCAAGGTCTGGGGATTTTCATAAACTGTAACAGTAATGAGAACTCAAGTACACAGTGTTCAATTCTTAATCTACATGTATATTTGTATATATACTATAAATAGTCTGAAGAACATTTGAACGTTGTTTTGTGATTTGTTCTGCAAGGTCTCACTTTTATGGGTGTAAATTAGTGGACTTCTGCTGATATCTGACATGCTGATATTGATGTGCAGAAATGTTTTTTCTAAAGAACAGTGGGTATTGACCAGACTAGTCTTCATCTGTTCCCCTCATAGTGACGGCCTCTGTGTTTCAGAGAAAGATGTAAGACAAGGAAACATAATTCTACAGTATGTGATTGGGGTGTACAAACGTGTTTATCAGTGTATACCTATATTTTGTAGTGTGGTGCTGTATGGACATTTTATGATTCCATGTTGATAGTTTGTTTATTAATAGTTGACAGATATTCAGGATATTACTTTGTCTTGCAGTTAAGTCTCTGGGAACAGTTTGGCGGCAGGCATTCAGTCATTTGTGTTTTATGATTGTTTGTGTCACTGGGAAGGACAGTGGAGTTTGTCCATGTGGTATGACAATGGTTTGTACACATTTAACTAATTATAAACTGTTTTTACTCATATTATATTGTGGTTTATCTCAAAAACAATCAACAGTATTACTCTTTTGAGAAAATAGTGAGATTTTCTCCTACTTAGAATACTGTGATTTGCTGTATCCATTTGCTTCACCAAACTGTTGCCAATGCACACCCCTAACAAATAATAATGTATTGATTATGGACAACAGATATTAAGCAATTCAATTAAGAGGAATAACTTCTTAGGATGAAATGTTATTTTTCAATAACTGTATTTGTGTAACAATACAAGTTGGAGTCTGACAGTCCCTTTTCCTAATATTACAGACAATATAGGATTTATGACTAATAAATATCAATAAACATCAAACAGAAATGTACGCATACATTTCTATGTTTGTGGATGGTATAATAAATATTGAAACTTCAACCCTGCTATTAGATCGAACTCTGATCATATGCACTGCATATGTATGCTCAGGAACAGGAACTCATTGATGAATTGAATTACTGCATAATGATCATATGCACTGCATGTGAGTTTGTGTGTGCTCAGGATGTCATTCACAGGCTGAATTACCGAATTATGGTCCACATGTGTTTTCCTAAGTAGCTTGTTTATGAAGTAATGCAATTTAACTCTGGTCATTTGTTCCACATGTCAGGGCAGGAGGGAGGGCAAAAGTCTCTAAGACATCTTTGTCTGTCACACTGTATATAAAACCTTTGTTTTCCTGAAATAAACCAAGAGAACTGACTGAACCACGCACTAGTTTGCTGTCTCGCCCTTCTCTCCCCTTGGTCAAGGACGCAGGCTGGGCTTGTATACAATACATGGGCTGGGACCTATCAGAAAAATAATCCAGTGGATAAAGATAACCAGTGTCTCATGCTATCATCTGCCAAGTTCAAGATAATTCAGATAATATCATGCATCGCTACAAATTTTTAATTGTTGTTTGAGAAATTATTAACTTCTTTCATAGATTATTGTTACTCTGTGTCCTGGTCTGTTTCAGACTTCCCTCAGCAACATAATCAAACAGACTATGGCACAAGTCCACTGCCTGAAGAACATTTACAGAGGATGAGGATGGAAGAAGAAAAAATAATGAATCCGATCAGTAAGAAGATGGAGCATGAAATAAGGACAGAAAAGGATGATATTTACCTTCAAGTGGTATGAGATGACCAGGAGGGTCTCACTTTGTGCTTTTACTTAATTATCACCGAGTTTCTATTTTATCCTG
Source organism: Cetoscarus ocellatus (assembly GCA_037902135.1). Classification (NCBI taxonomy): domain Eukaryota; kingdom Metazoa; phylum Chordata; class Actinopteri; order Labriformes; family Labridae; genus Cetoscarus; species Cetoscarus ocellatus. The sequence goes on along the minus strand of JBAMNC010002148.1, from coordinate 45,872 downwards.
GAATATGTTCAAAATAATCTGTTCAGCATATTTGACTGACAGCATGTTTCACTGCTCAGGAACACAGAGTGCTCCACCAGAAGGATGCTCTGTTTCTTAAATATGCCTTCAGAGAACTCAGCCATGACCAGATCATCCTTATTCCCCTCATTCACATCTTTGGAGGTTGGTTAAGTTTAGTTGGATAAAATCAGCATTTTTAAACATCATTTTTACTTTCATGTTCCTGTAACAGCAAGTTTTCCTCCCTGTTAATTATATTTTATCTTTTCAGCTGATTTGCTCCCAACCATCTCTTCGGTGTTCCAGACCATTATCTCAACTGGACTGCCGGTTGAATTAGCTTTTGGTTATATTATAGCTAATTATATTGTGAAAAAATTGAAAAGTAAGTTAAATTTCACCCAAAAACACTAGAAGAGACTAATTTTAATGTTTGAGTGACCAGGATCATGAGGTTCTTCCTCGACTTCAGCAAGGCTCAGGATTTTATTAGGACTTTAGAAATTTGACTGCAATTTAAAAATTGTTAGAAACAAAACTTCAGGCATAAGGCCAGTAAGAGTTTAGACAGTGTGTGTTTATAACTCATGGAATGAAAATGTCAACATTGCTCCATCATTGTATTTGTACAGATATTTGAAGTAATCCAATAATGTTTTGAAAATATTGAATATTCTGGAGTTTATAAATAGTTTGTGTTGCCTTTTGTCCATTATGTTTTCAATGTTAATAGTCATTAACACCTAAGAGGCTATTGTCAACCTTAAAGCCTGTTTTTCTCTTTTATTTTTCTCTAGGTGAGATCGAAGAGTTGATTAGAAAAAATGTAGGGATCAATCATGACCATCTGAACACAGAGCCAGACCAGGATCAGCTGGCTGTAACACAAATGGAGGCAAAGACTGAACCTGAGAATCAGACTGATCATCTCAAAGCTGTGCTGGCAGAGGCTGTTTCCAAGCAGATGGAGATAAAGACTGAACTGGAGAACCAGAGGGATCGAGTCAGAGAGCGACTGGAGGAGGTCGAAAGGGAGAGAGAATTTAACGAGCAGAGACTTCAGGCCGTGGAAAATGAAATTACTGAAAAGGCGAAGACATTTGAGAAACCAGAAAAGTTATTAAGTGACAAAGAAAACTTTCTGAAAGATCAGTGGAAACTGGATGAGACAAAGAAAGACTGTAAGAGACAGTTACTGAACATGGAGAAACTTCTGGAGCCCATAGAGGATCAGATTGCTTGGTTATATAGAAATCAGGAAGCAGAACAGGTCTCCTAAATCTGCTCATGTCATATCTAATATGGCCGCTTTAATCATAAGCCAGTCAAACTCCATGGGCCTCAGTGTTGTAATGTCTGTCTTATTTGTCCCAGACTCTACTTTTGGAAAAGTCAGGGCTCTTACTTTTCCAACCAGGTGACCCACTTTCCAAGCTTCAGTTTGTCTGCTGAGTGAGTTACTTTTTGTTTTAAGTCATAATGCACTTATTATGGGGTATTCGTTTCTGCACATACTCAAACAGGTTTGGAATTTTTTATTTTTTATTTTTTTTTAACATGTATTTATTCATTTGTGGTTGCCTGGCTTTGATTGTCAGGATTTTTTGACATTTGTAGTGATGAAATGTGGTTATTTTATATTGTTTACTTTGTTTTAGTGGTCCTTACCTGCAATTTTGTTCCATCTGGTGCCATCATGAACCCTAATCCACTCGATCCATCAGAGGCAGCTAGTTCATGAGGATGGAAAATGTCTCACCTGATCATGTATGCTAGGACTGAATGCAAAATCCCCTCCACGATCTATATTGTGATTTTTAAGAACTTTTTTAAAATGCTGTTGCAGGTTTTTTTTTTTTTTTTTTGGACTTTCGGTTGGATCTTTTCCATTCACCCACTTGAGATTAAGATTGAGATTTATTAATTTTTTTTTAAAAATGGGACAGTATGCATTAATAAACATTGACATGTAAATGCATGGGATTATAGCTGAGTGGCCAATTTCCATCCTCGGTCCCATTAGCAGGTTAGTGTCAACACACTTATTCTGTAGTGTTCGTATCCCATGGTGTGTTCTTGAACTAAGCCTGCATATAGTGAGTCTAGACAGACATTTTTGGAGGGTAAATACAAGGAACCACAACATTTGCATCTTGCTTTCCATCAAACAGAGAGGGTCCTCATGTCTATATGGTTGTAAAGATAGTTACTATGGATGTATAATCAACCATTGATAGAGACATCAATCTCATGTTAACATTAATATCGATACTGAATATTATCTGGAGAGGAGTGATGTTCATAAATGTAGCAGCATCTAGCTGAACTGCTAATTTGATAAAGTTCTACATAAAGCCAGGCTGAATAAATTAGTATTTAGGTTGCATTTACTGATTTCTACATTCGCAGTTTGCCTTAGATGCTCTGGAAGTTTGTTCCACAGAATTGTTTAATAATCTGCAAATAAAGTCTTTATACCAATTTTTACCAAAGATACAGGATTTTCTTTAAAACTATTACTGTCATTTATCGTTTTTTTTTGTTTTTTTTTAATTAAAAAAAGTGCAGTAACATTTTAGGGCAGTGGCTGGAAGACATGACTGCAAATTTTCCTTTTGAGGTTGATCGTTGTGTTTTTTACTTGAACACTAATTATTAAAAACTACTGGTATTGCGGATCTGGTCTTAGATGTGTCCCAGAGAGAACTTTGCCAAATCATTTTAAGACAACATAGATACAATGAAAAAAATCAATCAAGGTTTGTAGAAATAATCAGATGAACAGAAAACAGGAGTTCATTAGATTTCCTCACACAGCTGAATGTCTGCAGACCTCATTAAATTATTGTCAGCTAATATGTTCAGATCAGGTCAAACAGCTGAAGGACTCTGAACATGCAGCAAACTGACAGATGAAGTAAAACTAAACAGTCAGAAATCTACAACTCATTAGAAACTTGATCAGCTGTAATAAAAGCATAAAGAGTGTTCAGAGTCTCAGGTCATAAAATCACACAAAGAAACAAAGTCCAGTTTTTTTGACACAGCTGTAAAAACTTTAGACTGTTTTTCAGTCAATCCATTAATCAATCAAACTTTATTTATATAGCACTGTTCATACAAAAGATGTAGCACAAAGTGCTTTACAAATAGACAGATAAATTAAAATAAGATCAAAGTAAGTGTGACCCAAACACTCTGCCCAACCCCCAAACCAACCCTACAATCCATAAACAGTAGTGGTAAAATGCATCATAAATAAAAGGTAATAGCAGAGCAGGAGCTTTTTTTACCCAGTATGGAGACACATCATCTTACAGGTTTAAAATGAGTAAGCACTGGAGTTTAGGTTAAAGTGTAAAATTAAATACATATAAAAAAAAAAAGACTAATAATACATTGAAATGAAGTAAAAAAAAAATTAAAAATATATAATAAAAGTGTGCTGCAATAAGAATAAAAACACTAAAAGGTAATTCAGGAAAAAGCCAGACTAAAAAGGTAGGTCTTGAGTTTGTTTTTAAAAACATTAATATAAGGTGCAGCCCTCGGGTCGTCGGTTAGGCTGTCTAATAAGCGGGGACCGTAGTAAGAAAAAGATGCTTCACTGAAAGTTTTTGTTATAACTTTGAGAACTGTTAACAGAGAACTTCCTGAAGACCTGAGGGCTCTACAGGGCACTGAGGATAAAAGCAAATCAGATAAATAAGAAGGACTAATACCATTAAGAGATTTAAAAACCAGTAAAATAATCTTAAAATCTATCCCAAAAGAAATGGGTAGCCAATACCGAGACCTTAAAATCGGTGTTTTTCTGGTCCCCATCAGCACCCGTACAGCTGAGTTCTGCAGAAGCTGAAGATGGGAGATGTTCTTTGTCAGAAGACCAGAAAGAAGAACATTACAGTAATTTATTCTATAGGTGATAAAAGCAAGAATAAGAGTCTCTGTATTGGCCTGAGAGAGAAACGGTCGCACTCGGGCAATGTTCTTTAAATGATAAAAAGCTTTTTAGGGGATGTCTCTGACATGTGGCTCCTGAGTTTTGTCCTGGTTGTGCTGTAAAAAGTTCTCTGCCATTCATGGTTAAATATCTAAAGCACAGTTAAAAAGAGCATTGAGTGGCCCAGTGTCATCAGGAGACACGGCAACATAAAGCTGAGTGTCGTCAGCATAACTGTGAAAATTGATGCCGTGTCTCCTGATGACACTCCCTAATGGAAACGTACAGATTAAAAGAGTAGGACCTAAAATTGAACCTTGGGGAACACCACACTCAATGCCATTATATTTTGATGAGAGATCCCCAAAATCCACATAAAATATTCTACCACTAAGATAAGATTCAAACCAGTTAAAAACAGTGCCAGAGATGCCAATAAAACCACGGAGTCTGTTAAAAAGAATTTTGTGGTCGACTGTATCAAATGCGGCGCTCAGGTCGAATAAAACTGAAACAGAAGGTAATTTATCATCTATGCTGGACCTGAGGTCATGAACTATTTTGACCAGAGCAGTCTCTGTACTGTGAGTTTTCCTAAAACCAGATTGATACATTTCATGAATATTTCTAAAATTAATAAAATCATTTCACTTGTTCAAAACAATCTTTTCTAAATTTTTACTTAAAAATGGCAAATTGGATACAGGTCTAAAATTATCAGCTACTGCTGTATCCAAATCGCTTTTCTTCAGGAGGGGTTTTAAAATGGAAGTTTTAAAAGCAGAGGGGAATACGCCTGTCTGAAGAAAATAATTTAAAATGGTAAAAAATTGTGTTTAAAAAAGTCATAAAAAGGTTTTAAAAAGGGATACTCGGATGGGGTCTAAAAGGCAGGTGGTTAGCTTGAGTTGTTTAAAAACTTTTCCAAGCATCTCAGCATCAACCAGGACAAAACTTTCCAGTGTTTTCTCATTTAAAAGCAAAGACTCAGAAGAGTTAAAATTTAAAGGTTGAGAAAGTAAAAGGTTTGATCTGAAAAAATCTATTTTACTGCTGAAGTGGACTGCAAAGTCATCACATGACAAGTCTGAATTCTTATTTAAAAAAAACAAACTAAACAGGGTTGATTAATTGGTCTATCGTTGTAAAAAAAAAAAAGTACTTTTGGATTTTTTTGATTGTTGTGGATTCATGTTGAGAAATGTTCTCTTCTTGCCTGCTTGATGGCTGTGTTGTAACTCTTGAGATGATATTTGAAAATGGTGTAGTTGATTTAAATTTTTTTTTTTTGCTACCTACGTTCTGCTTTTCTATAATTTCTTTTTAGGTTGGTGGTGAAATTGTTTTTCAGGGAGGTTTTGGTTTTGTTGATATTTTTTTATTTTTATTGGTGTCACACTGTCTAAAGCCGACATAAATTTACTGTTAAAATTTTCAACAATAAAATCACAGGAGGAAGGTAAACATATGTGGGAGTATCAGTTAAAATGTCAAAAAAATCTGCAGCCACTTCAGCAGTAAGATAGTGTCTCCTGATAGTATGCTCTGGGATTTCTTGTTGCTTAAAACCATTGATAATAAAAAACACACAGAAATGGTCAGACAAGCCCTCGTCCGTGACAGAGGTCACAGATGCCGATAGGCCAGAGGTGATGACTAAATCTAGGATGTGACCTCTGTTATGGGTGGGCTGTGTTACATGTTGGATAAAATTCATACAATTAAGAAAGTTTAAAAAATTGGAGTCTGATTGATTATCAACATGCAGATTAAAATCACCTAAAATAATAACTCCGTCATACTTTGAATGGATAAAAGACAGCAGTTCTGAAAATTCATTAACAAAAGAGGCGCAACGTTTTGGGTGGTCTATAGGCTGTCAAACAGAATGGGAGGACTGTGTTACGTTTCTGCCAGTCACGTGAATGACAGGTGTCACAGACAGGGAAACTAACAAAAGACCTTAATACTAAAACAAAATAAGGCCTCTGAGATCTAAAAGGTGGAGTGGAGTTATGACTCTCCACAGTCACCCACTAATTCTACTAAAAAAGTAGACAAACTAAAAGAAAAAAGGCCTCAAACAAAAGTGGAGTCCCTTGGTGGGGAGAAAATAAGTGCAAAAGTCTCCTTAGAGATCAACTCTCATAAAAAAATTGTGAATTCACCATTTTCCCTCAAAACACATACATGCACTCGCTCTCTCACAACACTCGTTCTTCAAACCAAAAGAAAACCAACTGAAGGTGTTGGCTCTTTGGTGTCACACACCCAACTGAGGGAAAGAGCCTCCTTTTGTAGACTGCCCACGCTGATGAGCACCGGCTGGGTGCAGTGAGGCCAGGTGAGCAGAGTGAGAGGCTCGTTAGGAGTGCTGGAGGTCACAGACCTCTGTCTGTAACAACTGCTTAAAACAAATGAACGATGTTCAAAAGAGGAATACTCATCAAATAAAATGTCTTTAAAACCATTACGTGCTAAAACAATTGTGGCTGCCCCCCATCCTCTTTTCCCCTGCCTAACAGAATAAGAAAATTGGTAATTTAGGGGAGAGGCTTCAATAAGAGTTGCTTGTGCATCTGTGCTGAGCCAAGGTTCTGTTAAAAACATAAAATCAATATTATCTTCTAAAATCAGGTCTTTAATTTTAAAAAAGTATTGTTTAAAGAGATATAACATTTAAAATTGCCATATTAAGTGTAGTCTGTGGTGTTTGGGGGGGATCAGATGGGTGTTTGTGAGTTTATGGCTTTAAGGTTATGTAGATTTGCAACTGAGAATGGATTTGAACAGTGACGCTCTCTGGGGGTAATTATGACAGAAACAGGTGAGTTTTGACAATCAGAGGGTCCAAATCCGGTAGGATGTAATCTACTGTTAAAAGAGGAACTAGGATGATATGGACTAGGACCAGGGGGACATCAGTCTCTGCTGGACCGGTCAGTGGGTGTGGGCTTGTAGCGGCGAGAGGGGGCTGACGAGTAGACATGTTGGGTGCCATGTGTCAGGTGCCAACCGGACAGCAAATGGCATCCAGAGCTGTTCAGGTGAAGCCCATCAGCCCCAAAAAGATGTCTCCTCTGCCAGAAGGAGTCAAAGTGGTTTATGAAGCCCACCTTATAGCAGTCACAGACAGAGGAGAGCCAGGTGTTCAGACCACCTGAACCAGCCTGCTGAAATGACCCACACCTCGGCCACAGGTGGGGGTGGGGCCAGAAATGAAAACACTCAGATGGGACTGTTGACTATGTTGAAGAGGTGGAGGAAATCTTGTTTTAAAAGTTCGGACTGCTGTTTGGGAATGTCGTTTGTCCCTGTGAGGATGATGATTTTTGTGACCTCTGGATACGATTTCCTGATGTCAGGGATTTTCTCTGTTATGTCCATGACGGTGGAACCCGGGAACCACAGCATGACCGCCCCACCCATGCAAGTCCCCGACGATGAGGGTTGATGGTGGAGCCATCTGATGGAGAGGAGGCGGGCATGCAGCTGTTTCCCCGATGGGAGCATTGTTTTTAGTGGGCCCTGAAAGGCTCTTCTGCAGGCTCTGATGGCACTGTACTGGGCGGGCTAAGTTGGTGTAGGGGACAACTGGGAGCGGTAGAATTTCGTGTTCATCCCGAATGTTGTACCTGTTTTTCAAGTTAGGTGAGGAAGTCCGGGCCGGGGAAAGCTGTGAAGAAGATCCTTCCCATGGTAACTCCGAGTGAGTGAGCCCACTGGAGCGCTTGATGACAGCCTCCCTGAACAGCCTGCGGCGGTGGGAGGAGGTGAGCCTATATTGAAGATATTAATGAAAGAAATGAAAACTTTTATTGCCCCAAAGGGTTTTAAGAAAATATATTAAATAATGTCTCACTGATAACTGCAGCCTGCAGGCAGCAGCATTCATGAATCCAACATAAAATACATTTTTTATGCACATGCACTTATTTTGTTACAAGCTACTGTCAAGATGAAAGACCTCCAAAGTAAACATGTAACTCTGTTGTCACATCACCGTTGAAATATGTCTTTAAATATTTCCTCAGGAATTTTTCAAAGTTTTCTTTGAAAAGTTGTGTCAGTATTTTGAGACCTTATTGTTGTAATGACATAACAACTTAAGTATAGTTACAACACTCTTTTTGGGTGTTTTAAGCATCATTTTTAAAAACAGATTGAAAAAAAGCAGTGATTCCTTTATCAATCATGCTTTATTTTTGCTATAAATCCTTTCTTCTGTTAGGTGTGGTGGCTTGGTGATATGGTGTATGTTTGAGAGTGAAAGTCTTTTTATACTGTATATTTACACAGCTGGTCAAAAGATTTAGAACACCTCAATTTTTCCAGTTATTTATTGCAACTCAAGTAGTGCAAGTCCAATGAATAGCTTGAAATGTCACAAAGGTAAGTGCTGTATTGCCATAGCTTAAAAGAATAGGTTAGGTTACTCAAAACTGAAAAAATATGTGCATTTCAGAATTATACACAAAGGCCTCTTTCAGGGAGCATGAAATAGGTTAACAATTTAAAGCTGTTCTGCAGCAATGAAGGTTGATCAAGCCTTGAAAGCTGGCTCTACTAATTCCTACAGGTGTTCCAACTTGTCTTGATTGCTTTCAGCCCCCTCAGTCTGCATTAAAGCATACCCTGTGGTACCATACCCTTGTGAGCATCAGTTGAACAGCATTGTACTGTAGAAAGTCAGATGTTGCTACAAAAATGGCAAAAAAGGGCAATTAACAATGAAAGAGAGACAGACCATCATAAGACTTAAAAATGTTGGTCTTTCCTACAGAGAAATTGCAAAGAAAGTCAAGCTGTCAATGAGTAGAGGTATTATGGACTGATGAATCAAAATCTGAAATCTTCAGTTCATCATGCAGGATCTTTGTACGCCGACGAGTAGGTGAAAGGATGATTCCACTGTGTGTGACATCAACTGTCAAACATGGAGGAGGAAGTGTGATGGCCTGGATCCAGGGTTGGTGACTTGTACAGAGTGAGAGGCACCCTGAACCAAAACGGCTACCACAGCATTCTGCAGCACCATGCAGTACCCTCTGGTATGAGCCTAATTGGTCAGGGGTTCATCCTACAGCAAGATAATGACCCAAAACATAAGTCCAAGCTATGCCAGAACTACCTCAGGAAAAAAGAACAAGGTGGTAAGCTTGAAAACATGGAGCGGCTGCACAGTCTCCGCCCTCCACCATCCAGGGGGATGGTGGAGGGCGGAGCTGGGAGGAGCTGAGTTAGCTGTTCTCTCTCTCTCAGAAAGGCCTTCATCTGCCACCTCAGCCATCACCTTTGTGGGTTTGTTCATCATCCAACATCCACCACACACATACTCACACACCCACACTTGCTGACACTACTAGATCTGATCCTTACACCTTTCACATATTTATGATTGTTTTGGTGTATTTCAGTTAAATAAATCATTAATGTTGGGAGATAATGTTGTGTGTTGCCTCCCTTCTTGTTGTCTGCCCTGAGCCAGGCAGTAACAAATGGGGGCTCGTCCAGGGTGCTGCCTTCGTTTCCCAGGGGAAGTTAGGGCTGTGAAACCAGGTTAAGTTTGAAAGGGAGGTGGTTCACACAGTTATTGGCTTAGTCTGCCTGACTTTGTTGGTGGATGGTCTGTTGAAGAGTTTGTTTTCTAACCTGCTGGTTGGTGAGGGCTGTGTAGTCATTTGGGATCCCAAATTCCTGCCAGGTCCAAGCAATGACGGACACCAGATGTCCACATTGACCCTTTTTTTTGTTTTAGTTTGTCTTTTCTGTGCAGCAAGTCGTTAGAGCTGATGCTCAGTTCCACTCCATAACTGTCTAGGTGGCTGTTAGCTTGCTAAGAGTCAACCGGGTTACTGGACTTGGTGCTTAATTTATCCTGCCGCTAGCCTGCAGGAAGACTAGGGGTGGTTGAGTCAGCTAGTATTGGTTAGGCAGTCAGCTAGAGGAACATGGTCCCATATTAAAACAGCCTTTCATCTCATTAGCAGAGTGGAAAACTTTGTTTTGTGTTTTGTCCTCTCTGGTGTATTAGTCTTAAAGCCCCACTACGTAAGATTCCGGCTTTCAGCTCTCTAGGGACCTCTTTGGTCGGTTGAGTGTAACTGCACTGTGGTAAAACAGAGCGCCTCATACAGACATGCGGAGAAGCGAGCCGACAGGACATCCTGAGAGACAAATAAGACATGTGAACTGATAAGGTACAGTATCATGTTTCTCTCTGAATAGATCGTTTTTCAACAGTCAGCAGTCAGTTATTAGCTCAGCGTTTGTGTGCGTATTCTTAGACTTAGACTTAGACGGACTTAATTGTCATTCAGGTTGCAGCAAGCGTATTCAGAACGAGATTTTGTTGCATAGGCTACAGTTTACAGATTTCAAGTACACTATGAATAAAAGTAGATAATAAGGTGCAAGTTATATAAAAATAGAAATTGTGCAATTTGCAAGGGAGGTATAAAAAATATGAATCTTTGTGTATTAAATATTAAATATTAAATATCAGCTTTGTACAAATGAAGGGGGAAAGGAGATTTGAGTCCAGTAACAGTCAGCGTATAGCAGTGAGATTTTGGAGTTCAGCAGTCTGATGGCTTGGGGAACAAAGCTGTTATAGAACCTGGTGGTCCCCCACCGGATGCTGCAGAAACTCTTCCCGGAGGCCAGCAGGTTAAACAGTCCATTATGGGGGTGAGAGGAGTCACTGCAGATCTTCCTGGCCCGAGACACACAGCGGCTCTGTGCAGTGTCCTGGATGGAGGGGAGAGACGTCCCGATGATCCTCTCTGCTGTCCTCACCACTCTCCTCACATCTCTCCAGTCAGAGGCGCTGCAGCTTCCACACCACACAGAGATGCAGCTGCTCAGGATGCTCTTCATGGTGCTCCTGTAGGATGTGGTGAGGATGGGTGGGGGCAGGTGGGCTTTTCTCATCCTCCGCAGGAAGTACGTCCGCTGCTGTGCCTTCTTCACCAGTGCTGCAGTGTTTCCAGACCAGGTGAGGTCGTCTGTGATGTGCACCCCCAGGACCTTTGTGCTGCTGATGACCTCCACAGCCGTGTTGTTGATGAGAAGTGGTGTGTGGCTGGGCCGGTTCTTCCTGAAGTCGACAATCATTTCTTTGGTCTTGTCCACGTTCAGGATCAGGCTGTTGTCTCTGCACCAGTTCACCAGCTGCTCCACCTCCTCTCTGTAGGCCAGGTCGTTGTTGTCCCTGATGAGGCCCACCACTGTTGTGTCATCCACAAATTTCACAATGTGGTTGGTGGCATACCTGGGGACGCAGTCATGTGTCATCTGGACGCAGCCCTGGAGGGAGCCTGTGCTGAGGGTGATGACACTGGAGGTGTTCTGTCCAACCCGCACTGACTGTGGTCTGTCAGTGAGGAAATCAAGCAGCCAGATCCGCCGGGGGGTGCTGAATCCCAGGGATCCCAGTTGGTCTACCAGATGCTGTGGGATAATGGTGTTAAAGGCTGAACTGAAGTCCAACAACAGCAACCGTACGTGAGTGTTCTTCTCCTCCAGGTGGGCGAGGCTCAGGTGTAGAGTGGAGGAGATGGCATCTTCAGTGCGGCGGTTTGTCTGGTAGGCAAACTGGAAGGGGTCATGCATGGACGGCAGCCTGGAGATGATGTGCTCTTTTACCAGCCTCTCGAAGCACTTCATCATGATGGAGGTTAGTGCGATGGGCCGGTAGTCATTGAGAGAGGTGATCTGAGGTTTTTTGGCACTGGGATGATGGTGGCAGTCTTGAAGCATGATGGCACTGTGGCCTGGTTCAGCGAAGTGTTGAAGATGTCAGTCAGAACACAAGTCAGCTGGTCTGCGCAGTCCCTGAGCACCTGCCCTTGTATGTTGTCAGGGCCTGTGGCCTCCGTATGTTGACTGTCCTCAGAGACCTTCGCACATCAGCTAAGTCCAGGCACAGTGCCTTTTCTTCCTGCTGAGGAACAGCTTTCTCTGCAGGAGTGCTGTTCAGTGCCTCAAACCTCCCAAAAAAGTTATTTAGCTCATTGAGGAAGTCAGCGTCAGCTTCACCCATAGGCGGGGGGGGGGGGTTATCTTGTGGTTGGTGATAGCCCTTATGCCCTTCCACATGTTGCTGGAGTTGGTGGAGTCACATAACAGGTCCTGGATCTTTTTGCTGTGAGCACGCTTAGCTTACCTGATGGCACGGTTCAGGTTGGCTCTCGCTGTCTTCAGTGCCTCCTTGTCACCAGACTTGAAGGCAGAGTTTTGAGCTTTTAGCATCTCACATACTTCAGCAGTCATCCAGGGTTTCTGGTTTGCTCGGGTGATGATGGTCTTCCTGACGCTGACGTCCTCAGAGCATTTGCTGATGTAGGCTGACACAGACATGGCGTACTCATCGATGTTGATTTGATGATCATGGGTGGCAGCTGCCTTAAACATGTCCCAGTCAGTGCACTCAAAACAGTCGTGAAGTGCCTCCATAGCCCCCTCAGACCATACTCTCACCTGCCTCACTGTAGGCTTTTCTCTGATGAGCAGGGGCTTGTATGCAGGAATTAGCATAACAGATAGGTGGTCTGAAGAGCCGAGATGGGGACGGGGCACTGCTGAATGCATGTCTGATGTTTGTGTAGGCCATGTCTAATGTGTTTTGTCCCCTGGCTGCAAAACCCACATGCTGGTGGAAGTGTGGGAGAACTGTCTTCATGTTGGCCTGGTTAAAGTCCCCAGCAACAATGAAAATGCCCTCAGTGTGTGTGAGTTGCAACTCGCTGATGATCTGGTAGAGGACTGTCATAACCACCTTGGTGTAAGCACTGCGGGGCACGTACACAGCAGTGATAATAACACAGCTAAACTCCCTGGGTAGGTAGAATGGCCTGCAGTTTACAGTTTAAAGCTCAATGTATGGTGAGCAATGGCTTGTGACAGTCCTGGCATTTCTACAGCAGTTGTTGTTTATGTAGATGCACAACCCACCCCCTCGGGACTTACCGCTGAGTTCACAGCTCCAGTCGGCACAGAATGTGGCTAGCCCCTCGATGCTAACAGCATTGTCCAAGATTGAAGAGTTGAGCCATGTCTCTGTCAGAATTAGGGCACAGCAGTTCCTCATCTCTCGGTTTTATGTGAATTCCAGCTGCAGATGATCCATTGTTCCCTCCAGGGAGCGCACATTTGAGAGGACGATGCTCTTCTGCCGGATAGTGTCTGGTGCTCTGTCGGCCACTGGATCTTGCCGGCGTGGCACTTTGAGGCTATGTAAACACTCACAAGTAGTTGTGTCTACGGACCCAAAGTCACTGCATGGTTGTAGTTCCAGCAGGAGCCTAGGATTGTATACTCGGCCTTGTTTACTGTTGTCTATTTTCAGCGTTGTAGGGAGCGTCATTTTTTTGGAAAGTCAAAAACTGTCATAATCTGATGCAGCCGCAGCTGAACAGCCACCATCTTAGTGCCATTTTCTGTAACTTTGACTAGAGCTCTCAGGCTGTGGCTAATTGCTACTTTGGAGAGACTCGTTTGTTACTTGCTGGTAGAGAAAACTTTATGTGTTATGTTGTGGAAGTTTTCCCGTTTCTGGTGAACAAATGAAATAGAGACTTCTGTCGGCCGACAAGAGTTTTATTTTTCTTTGCAAAGAAGGTCATTCAACACATCAGCAATCAAGACAGTGTAGAATGGACCCCGAGCACCCAAAGCTTTCAGTATTTAAACATTTTGGAAACGCCCCCTAAGGTGGGCTTCACACCTTTCTGTCTGCTAAAACAGGAACATCAAAGAGGCTTAGTGGAAGGTGGGGTAGGGGCAGGTGAGAAGTTTAGAGAGGAGGAGGTAAGGTGGAAAAACAAAAGGATTTTTAAAAACAAAGGGATAGGAGACAAAAGGATTTTAAAATAAAAAGAAGTCTGGGTGGGGGACAGGTTTCTGAAAAGGTGAGGAACTGAAAGGATTGTAAAATCAAAGAAGTTTGGTTTTGACGAGTTTAAGAAGAAGAGAAGAGGGGATGGGGGTAAGGTGGGAAAATAAAATGATTAGAAGAAGTCTGGGTGGGGGACAAGTTAAAGAAAAGAAAGCTATCTACTTTAAGAAGAAGCAGAAGCACAATTTACCATTACAGTTACAAACTTTCTAAGCTAAGTTGAGGCCCTCTGAGACATGACTGTGGAAGGATGACTTTATGCTCTCGGAAAAGCTGCTAAATGTGAGACAAAGAAAACACTGATAATGACGGAGCAGAGCGATACGACACAGCTGTTATAGACCATCATCTGCAGAGAAGCACATAACGAATAAACTCCATCAGCTGTGAAAACTTACAACTCCTACAAGTTAGACAGTGAAGACGTGGCGAAAAGTTATATTGTAATGTTACGTATGTTCAATTGTTTAATTTTCTCCTTCCAAGTGTATGTTAGATACTGGACTGAGCCTCCACTTCAGACCCCTGAGAAGTTAGAGGTTTAGGAGAGTCATGGAGGTCCGAGGAGAAGAATCAGAGATGTGTGAGCTCTGAAGGAGCAGAGGTGTTTTGGTGAGAGAGATCCATCTGACCAGAGGAGACCATCTAATGTGTGTCGGTAATGATGTGCAATACTCACAGATTGAATATTCTGTAACTCATTTTTATTTATATTATTAAAGTTACTTTAACATATTTCAAGGTTTAAACCCGCGCTACGTAAGATTCCGGCTTTCAGCTCTCTAGGGGCCTCTTTGGTCGTTGAGTGTAACTGCACTGTTGTGAAACAGAGCGCCTCACACCAACGTGCGTTTTTTGACATACAGAGGGAGGAGAAGCGAGCAGACAGGACGTCCCAAGAGACAAATAAACCATGTGCACTGATAAGGTTCAGTCTGATCATGTTTTTTTCTGAATAAATCACTTTTCAATCGTCAGCTGTCAGTTGTTAGCAACATGTACTTACAAGTCCAACAATTACAGGGCCAAATCAGCATCGGTAGGACATCCCTCCTCATCTTTCAGCTCATGCTAACGAGGGGAAAGCTGGGCCAATGTTTATCCCTGTCTGGGTATTTAGCTTGTTACTCTCCCGCTTTCATTTTGTCGTCTCCTCCAATAAAACTTTTCTTATCTTCGGGTTTTCGCTGCTTCCACCATAACAACTATACGTTTAGCTTTTCTTCTTCTTCTTTTTTTTTCTGGCAGACTAGATGCAGCTTAGACGTGTTGCTGCCCTCCACAGGACTTTAGTGCTGATTAGTCAGCACATACATTTACCATTTGCCTCGACTTCCGTCTTTCAAATGAATCAGGAAGCAGGGGGAAGAGACATATGCTGTAAAGCAGTCAAGGCAGTAAAAGTTTGTAGTTTTTTAGTGTGCAAGTGTTCCCACCATCCACCTCGGAGTTACATAACGCCAGTGAAGGTGATACAGACACCCTCAGACCATAGCAGAGGTGTGATTCAACCTGTTGTAAGGTGATGTACCATCACAATGACTCTAGAAATATTATATTAAGGTGGAAAAACTACATAGTGCTGCTTTAAGTGTCAGTTATTGTGAGGAATAAAACTGCAAACCATCTCAATTCAATAAAAAAACTTTATCCACAAAAGGCAATTCAAATCTTCTGAGCAAGTTGGTGCAGGACATTGAAAATCAAAAGTTATTAGGAAATAAGATAAATACACTGAAAAGCAAATAGAAATTTTGACACTGGAGTAGTCAGTGGTATGTTATTAATTTAAGCACAGATAATTGTTTTCATTTAGTTCAAATATTCTGGATATTTACCCACATGATTGGAAAGCAATATTTTCCTGTGTATGCCTTAGTGTTTGATATTCTGCAAAATAAAACTACTTACCATTGTACAATGATTTGAAATAATACAACAGAGGTAAAGATCAAATGGGTTAATATAAAAATGCCTGAAAGGCAACAGAGAAAAACATAGCACCAGGACATTGAATAGCAAGTTATAGAAGCATGTAGAAATGTTTTTATTCAGAGCAAATATGCAGGATATCAGACATGGCTGAAGAATATTCTCATGTGTCAATACTTCAGTGTTTGCTAGTGTGCAAAATAAAACTGCCAAAAATCTCCCTCTAATTTACTGTAATATACAAAGAAAGAGCCTGAGTGGAAATGAGAGAACTGGATCACTGAAGGCCCGGTCCATTTTGAATCCTCATAAGATCAACGGCTTCCTGAAGGTCTTGGATGTCACCGTATTCTTTTGTGCCTTTAAAAGTCTACAAACTCCGGCTCTAGGATATTTTTGATTGTAGTCCCATTGATACCTTGAAAGAGAAAAGCAATTTATTTTATAGTTGTTCATTTCACATCTGTTTAGTTCACAGTTGTGACAGTCTGTCTGATTGAAGGGCAGCGAATGAAGCAAATACTAAAATACTGTGAAAAGCATAAAAACGATGGCCATGTTTTATCCAAGAACAGGGAGCTCTGAATGATTCCTTCAGTAAAATGAGTAAGTTCTGCAAATAAAATGTAGTCAAATGCCAAGTAGTTTGAGTACACTTTCTGGTGTGTAAAGATTAGATGGACTGTACTGAGTAAACCTGTTTGTTATTTCAGGAGAATAAAATCAATAATAATTTCACCCAAAAAAGAGAACTGAGGGGCACTCTGTTCCTATAAATATAACATGTATAGCAGGGATATCAGAAATAATATACTTTGTAAATTATTTGATTTATAGTTATACACAAGCACACTGCATTGAATACAGACTATAATCTTCACACAAAAATGACAAGAATACTAACTACTGTTTTTTAACGATTTTGGATAGAACAAGCACACAAAGGCTTTTTAATGACAGTAAATAGTGAAACTAGAATCAGAAACTTTCAGCCCTGCAGACACTTCAGAAAACATACCTGCTGTTGTCTGACTCCTGTAGTGGTGTTGGTGTCTCCTGTCAGGAGTTGATGCTGATCACCTGAGCTGATATCTGAAATAAATGCTAAAGTCAGTGCTGCAGCAAACTGTACAGAATATAAAATCGTCATCTCACACACTGGGACAGTAAGTTTTCTATGTCATCATCTCCAATATTACAGAGTAATGGGACATGAGCTAACTTCAGACCATCTGATTGTTGGTTGACACCTATCATAATAATACAAAACCCAAAACCAGTGAAGTTGGCACGTTGTGTAAATTGTAAATAAAAACAGAATACAATGATTTGCAAATCCCTTTCAACCTATATTCAATTGAATACACAGCAAAGACAAGATACTTAACGTTTGAACTGGTAAACTGTGTTTATTTTTTGCAAATATTAGCTCATTTTGAATTTGATGCCTGCAACATGTTTCAAAAAAGCTGGCACAAGTGGCAAAAAAGACTGAGAAAGTTGAGGAATGCTCATCAAACACTTATTTGGAACATCCCACAGGTGAACAGGCTAATTGAGAACAGGTGGGTGCCATGATTGGGTATAAAAGCAGCTTCCCTGAAATGGTCAGTCATTCACAAACAAGGATGGGGCGAGGGTCATCACTTTGAGAACAAATGCGTGAGCAAATTGTCGAACAGTTTAAGAACAACATTTCTCAACCAGCTATTGCAAGGAATTTAGGGATTTCATCATCTACGGTCTATAATATCATCAAAAGGTTCAGAGAATCTGGAGAAATTACTGCACGTAAGCGGCAAGGCCGACAACCAACATTGAATGCCCGTGACCTTCGATCCCTCAGGCGGTACTGCATCAAAAACCGGCATCACTGTGTCAAGGATATCACCACATGGGCTCAGGAACACTTCAGAAAACCACTGTCAGTAACTACAGTTCGTGGCTACATCTGTAAGTGCAAGTTAAAACTCTACTATGCAAAGCGAAAGCCATTTATCAACAACACCCAGAAACGCCGCCGGCTTCGCTGGGCCCGAGCTCATCTAAGATGGACTGATGCAAAGTGGAAAAGTGTTCTGTGGTCTGACGAGTCCACATTTCAAATTGTTTTTGGAAAGTGTGGTCGTCGTGTCCTCCGGACCAAAGAGGAAAAGAACCAGCCGGACTGTTATAGGCGCAAAGTTCAAAAGCCAGCATCTGTGATGGTATGGGGGTGTATTAGTGCCCAAGGCATGGGTAACTTACACATCTGTGAAGGCACCATTAATGCTGAAAGGTACATACAGGTTTTGGAGCAACATATGTTGCCATCCAAGCAACGTCTTTTTCATGGACGCCCCTGCTTATTTCAGCAAGACAATGCCAAGCCACATTCTGCACGTGTTACAACAGCGTGGCTTCGTAGTAAAAGAGTGCAGGTACTAGACTGGCCTGCCTGTAGTCCAGACCTGTCCCCCATTGAAAATGTGTGGCGTATTATGAAGCATAAAGTACAACAACGGAGACCCCGGACTGTTGAACAACTTAAGCTGTACATCAAGCAAGAATGGGAAAGAATTCCACCTGAAAAGCTTCAAAAATTGGTCTCCTCAGTTCCCAAACGTTTACTGAGTGTTGTTAAAAGGAAAGGCGATGTAACACAGTGGTAAAAATGCCCCTGTGCCAACTTTTTTGCAATGTGTTCCTGCCATTAAATTCTAAGTTGATGATTATTTGCAAAAGAAAATAAAGTTTCTCAGTTCGAACATTAAATATCTTGTCTTTGCAGTGTATTCAATTGAATATAAGTTGAAAAGGATTTGCAAATCATTGTATTCTGTTTTTATTTACGATTTAAACAACGTGCCAACTTCACTGGTTTTGGGTTTTGTATCATCAACTACTAAATCTAATCTATCCTAACTCATACCATTTCTGTTTGCTCCTGTACTCGTCTCTGGCTCTTGTCTTTTAGGTTGCCTGGGATCCTTGGTGGAGACTGCCTGCTGCTGTGGAGTCACGAAGCCTCAATAACTACAATTACAGACATAACACATATTTGGCCATCTCACTCCAGTTCATAATCATTATAGCTGTTAATGTTGATATTAACATGATCTTTCTATCCATGGTTGATACATCTATAGTAACTATCTTTAGCTCCACATGGACATGAGATCCCTCCTGAAAATGAGGTGTCACACCTCAAGAGGTCTACCATTAATACATTTATACTTAATGGAGACAAATATGGTAGGGATGCACTTGTGGTCTGGGCACCCATGAGTTCGTCACTACCATAAATTCTTATTTTCAGTAAGACTTTTATTGATTATACTTCTATAAATTTTTCACCACAACCACACAGACATGAGGACCCTCCTCTAATAAATTTGTTTGCAGCAGAAACAAATTTGACGACGACAGGTCTATAATTGGTCCATTGATCTGTCACTAGCTTTAGTTCTTACTTTAGTCCACTTGTCTCCACTTACCTCCCTCCCTTTGCCCACACACCCAACACAGCATGGTGTGGATTTGCTGTTCATCATGAGACTGGGGTCCACATTCAAGATTTCCTGCTGCTTAACAGAAGGTTTTTTTCTTGCCGCCATGATGGAGGGATTCATGATTGGCTATATGGATTCATGTTGGGTGTTGGATGTATATATTTGTATATATATGTATATGTGTATTTTAATATGTATATATGTATCTATGCATATATGTGTATCCATAATATGAAGAGCTTTGTGCTCTATTATAAAGTGTCTTGAGATAACACTTGTTATGAATTGGCGCTATACAAATAAAGATTGATTGATTGATTGATTGATTGATTGATACCATTAGCATGTGAGGCTAACACACATGCTAACAGTAACTGAGTATTTCTAATGTTCCGCTGTGTCAGCGTTGATGCCATATCGTTGTTGAGAGGCTGAATTGATTTTTGATGAACAGTAAAGCGACAGAATAAAACCTGAACAGCTCAAATGAAGTAACAAATGTTTACAGACTTGTTTACTCACCCTCTGGCAGCAGCAGAAGCACATTCCGACTTCAGCCTGTTGATTCCCGAAGTTCAAACCAACACTAAAAGCCTGTCCAATCTTCTCCCTGGTCCGGCTTCTTGCTCGATGTTTCCTCCTCTTTCTTTTCCAATCCTCATCCGTCACAGTCCTCTTTCGTATCATAGCCTCAGGTTTCATAAACCGGGAACACGCATATGTGTTTATACTTTTCATATTGGCCATGTTTTCCTAACGCTGAACTTATGTTAGTGCCGTAAAGCAGTTCGTACTTCTCGCAAGATGTCCGTTGATTGACCGCAGCTCACGGTTAACAGTTACGTAGTACCAGGCCAGCACTGATCTCCCGGCTGCACACAGAGAGGGTGTGAGTGACTATTCACTCTATTTACAGACTCCCCAGTATTAGACGGACTTGAAAACAGTTATGGTAAGGTGTAAAAGTTACATATCGTTGCTTTAAGTAAGAGTACAGGTAAATATTTGTAGTGCCCCTAAGTAACAAATGAAATGGCTTCATCCAGGCTTAATTAATTAATTTTTATGTTGCGTTTTCTGATTTCTACATTTGCAGCTTGTCTCAGATGCTCTGGAAGTTTGTTCTACAGAATTATTTCATGATCTTCAAATAAAGTCTTAACACCATCGTTTACCAAAGATGTAGGATTTGCTATAAAACTATTATTGTCATTTTTCGATGGTATCTTTATTATTTAAAAAAAAAAAAGTGAAGTAAAATGTTGGAGCAGTGGTTTGAAGACATGACTGCAAATCTTCATTTTGAGGATGTTCTTTATTATTTTTACCTTAACATTAATAATGCAAAGTTTTGGTACTGGTGATCCGGTCTGAGATGTATCCCAGAGGGAACCTTGCCAAATTGTTTTTGTAATATTTTCTTTTACAATTCTACTCTGAATCTCCTGCTCTGTGGCCTGTTGAGTGGATGTATGATGTTGATCTTCTTGAAAAAAACATGGAAACCCGACCAAATAGAAACGGGAGTGCTGATGGTTCCGACCACATTTTTATTTGCCGCCTTGGCCTGAAATTTTTAACTGAATCAGCTTCAAATGACCTTGAAATGTTTATGGGTACTAATAACACGTCATCTGACTGCATTTTAACATGCAGATTTAATATTAACCAGTTTTTCTTTTACTTTGAGGCAATAAATCTACCAACTGTCTACTAAACATTAACATCTATGATCTAAGAATCATTTTCAAAAACAGTGAAGCAGCAGAGTTTGTCTACACAACCACAACATTTCTCTGAGCATCTATGCCCACAGCAGTCACCATATTAAATGACAAAAGCATGTAAACAAAATCAGATTAAACAAAAACCATCAATCAAGGTTTGTTTAAACTATCAGATGAACAGAAAACAGGAGTTCATTAGATTTCCTTGCACAGCTGAATGTCTGCAGACCTCATTAAATTATTATCAGCTAATATGTTCAGATCGTGTCAAACAGCTGAAGGACTTTGAACATGCAGCAAACTGACAGATGAAGTAAAACTAAACACTTTGTTCAGTCTTCTTCTTAAATAGAAAAAAGTTCTTAAAAACTCAACAGATAACAGGCTGAGCGAGTCAAATCTACAACTCATGTAGAAACTTGATCAGCTGTAATAAAAGCATAAAGAGTGTTCAGAGTCTCAGATCATAAAATCACACAAAGAAACAAAGTCCAAAAGACTTGAAGTTTTTTTTTTAAAGTGAACTTAACGGGAGCACATCAACTTTACAATCACCTTTTAAATGGTATGTATGAGATTTAGTAGTTCTACTTAGTGAATCTTTGTTTGAACAACAATTGAGGTTAAATATCTTAAATCATTATGCAGTGTGTCTTTGCTTCAGTTTTGTGACACAGCTGTTAAAGCTTTTGACTGTTTTTAATCTTAAACACCTTAAGGTGACATCAGTTAAGAACATAAATCGTCTTCCTCCTGTTGTGAATCACACCTTTTCTCAGTCTGCATTGCTCTTTGAACCAATTGTGTCTCTGTAGATTTTGCACTCTGTGATTTGAAGGAAAACATGCGTCGATTCAGCTGGTTTGGATTCTGGATAGTTTTCTGCAGCAGCCTTGCAGTTACTGAAGGTAAAGTAACTTTAGTAAATGTTATTAGACCTATACATACAAGTCTTTACACCCTGTTAGACACCAACATTTAACAATATCAGTGTTCAACATTTAAATGAGTATTTACATGTTCAGTAAAAAAGTAATATGTTGCTACAAAACAATGAAATCATGTGGGGTTTCTCCAACTATCCTGCATCAATTTTTATTCATCATTAATGCACTGGCTTGTAAATAAAGAATTTAATCTTTTGTTTTACTGATCGTGCTCTAAGTTCTATACCACTCAGGGCAGGCTCAAGCTGTTTTGGCAGCAGCTGATTCAATATCTGTAACAAGGCAGATCTGTCTTGCCACTATGCATCTACAACACTTCAGCTCAGTCTGCAGACCCACGGCTCAATCAGCATCCTCTGTTGCTGTTGGAGTTTGAGGCTACAATCATGACAGCAGCAGGAAGTGACAGCTCGTACAGAGATTAGCATAGATGCTAACAACTTTAGTAGCAGATTTATCAGATCTGAACCACAGCTGGGCAGTGGCTTTCTAGTTGTCACTCGATTTCCCTCTGAGTCTGGGGAAAGGCTTATGGAGTTAACAAATGCCAAAGGAAGGTTCCATATGCTTAGGAATCCTTTCACAGAGCCAGCTAATGAAAATCGGAGTTTTTCGAGGTTAAGATTGAGAAGAGCTTCTCTAATCCACTGGTTATGTGAAAGGGGACAGGCGAGTCTCTAATTGAGCAGAATAAGGCATCGGGCTAGCAGGGTCATGAAACTAAGTATGCGTTTAATCGATGTAGTAGAATTATTTTCAGGGTGGGAACCAAATGAAGCTGATAAGAGGTAGGCCGGGATAATCAAATGGCAAGCTTTATTTATTGTGTCAAAAGTGTAATTCCAGAACATTTTCAATTGGGGACAGGACCAAAACATATGAATGTGGTTTGCTGAGGTTTGTTTACATATGTTACAGGCTTTACTGATATTCTGATAGATCCGGGCTAGCTTTGCATTTGTGTAGTGAATGTTGTGGAGAACCTTACGCTGGATGAGGCTGTGTTGTAACCTGACACTCCAGATGGACTGTTCCATATGTCCGCCATGGAAATATTTCACTAATCCATCTGGAAAGAGCTGTTTAAAAATGTTTTCAGAGGCTGAACCTTCAAACACAACTGCAACTTGTGATACAACGATCGTTTGGCTCGTCATACTCATCACAGACCAATCCATATCAAGCAATGATGCTACGTATGACGTAGCCAAAGACAATCCCTACCAAGTTTTTCCAGTAAGCTTCTGAAGAGAACATATTTCGCCAAGTATCACTGAGTAACCATGATGACCATAGACTAACCGGCATGTCCGTGGAGGATTTCCGCGTTCTCTCCCAGTTTCCCAGCAGTGATCCCCGGTCAGGAGAAGAGCAAAAACATAATTTCTCGTGAGACAAGCTTCAAGTGACGTTCATTGCTACTCTTTCAAAGAATAAATTGAGTCCATTTCTGATTAAAAAAAAAAACAGCAGATATTTAGGCCACTTCAGAAGCCACCATTGTTTTCAAACATGCAGTCACTTCCTGTTGTCGTCATGTCTGCAGCTCCCGCCTCTCTCCCTGATTGGGCTGTTAAGCATTCAGCTGAGTGAAGTCATCAGATGATGGAAGTTGGCAAGACGGACATGCAGGATTCCAGACAATGAATCAGGCAGGTCTGTCTGCTCTGCAGGGCTAGCTATGTCAGGCACATAGAGGGGAGGTGGACCAGTTTCAGAGCTGAGTCCCACTGTTGGTCAGTCAACTCTAGATTCAGTTTGTTTTCCAAGAAGTTCTTAGTGTGATGCTCAGGTTTGGAGATGCAGAGCTAAGAAGGTTGTATAGTGTGGAGATGCATTTCTTTTGTAGAGGATCTAAAGTTAATAGGCTGTCTATCAGAGTTTCAGGGAGTCGGTTTGGGAAGTGAGGAAATAGTTTTTTGACGAAGTCCCTGATTTGAAAAAAGGGAAAGGGATGAGAGTTGGGTAATTGGTAATTGGTGGATAGTTCTGCAAAAGATATAAAGGTTCCTTCTTTGTAAAGCTCCTTGGTACTAGTGATGTCCCTGTTGTGCCAGATTCTGAATGTAGGGTCTGTGTTTGAGGGTTTAAAGGCATGGTTGTTAAGTAGAGGGGTCAAGGCAAGAGGGCTGTGTCGGCTGAAGTTTTTCTGAATTTGGGTCCAGAGTTTCAGCAACAGCCCGACAATCGGATTGATTCCATCTGATATTGACGGCAGAGGCAACTGGGAACACAAGGCTGAACACAGAGAGAAGGATGAGGCTGCCCTTTCTAGGGCCAAACGGGTGGGAAGTCAGTGCTGTCTTCCATCCAATAAAGGAGTTTTTGGACGTTGTCAGCCCAGTAATATTTTCTAAAATTAGGATGTTTTAAACCTGCTTTGGGGGCGGCACGGTGGCGCAGCAGGTAGTGCACATGCCTTACAGCAAGAAGGTCGCCGGTTCAATTCCCGGATCGGGCAGGGCCTTTCTGTGTGAAGTTTGCATGTTCTTCTCGTGCATGCGTGGGTTCTCTCCGGGCACTCCGGCTTCCTCCCACAGACCAAAAACATGCTCATTAGGTTAATTGGTCACTCTAGATTGCTCTTAGGTATGAGTGTGAGCGTGAATGGTTGTCTGTCTCTATATGTTGCCCTGTAATCGACTGGCGACCGGTTCAGGGTGTACCCCGCCTCTCGTCCAATGACAGCTGGGATAGGCTCCAGCCCCCCCGCAACCCCGAAAGGGATAGTCGGTATAGAAAATGAATGAATGAATAAACCTGCTTTGTCTTTGGGGGATTGTAAACCTTCTCTCCGAGTGCGAGCTATTTTTTCCCCCATAGAAATTTGGATATAATACTATCTAATTTAACCCACACACGTTTTAATATTTCGCACTCGCGTTGTGGTATTTTGTGCGTGTAAGACACTTACGTTTTAAAAAAATAAAAACATTTGTCACTTCCCAGGCTCCATGTTAGATGAAATGATAAAATACAGTATGACTAATGTGGATGTAGAGAATACTGCAGTGTTTTCAGGCATCTATACTCATAAAGCTAAAACGATACCATCAAACTACAAGCCAAAGCGGGCTGCTGTGCCATCAAACTCCAGGGCTGAAACAGAATCCCACTCCGGCCCTGATTTTGATGTTTGGATTCATGAACGTTGCTGCCTGCAGGCTGCAGTTGTCAAAGAGTCATTATTTAGTATATTTTCTTAGTATCTTCCATAAAGTGTCATTCAACTTTCCTAACAAGTGTTGTGATGTAATTTTAGGCCACATCTCCCAGTCCAAGAAGATTTTCACATCAAGAATCAAGAATCTTATTTGGAGGTCAAAACAACAAAAGTTCAGAGGCATTTGAGCTCCTCAAATAAGAAATGACACCTCTGCTGGACTTAGTTTTAACAGTAATGTCATCAGAATGTTAAAAGCTTTGATTTTTATTTTGTTTTAAAGGTTAAATTGTTTCTTTGCAGTTGTGTAGGGCAACACCGTGAGATTGGTTTATTAGCTGTGCTTCACCACTGAGATTTTCACTGCAGGATGTGAATCTTTGTTTTTTTTTTTTTTATGGCACAAATTAATTCTCATCCATAATGGTTGGAAACCTTTTTATATTTTAACTCATAAATGTCATCTGCATACTGTTTTTCTGCAAAAACTATATTTTTCCATACGTGTGTGTTTTTCTCTTTTTAATCGTCTCAGGAGATTCTTCAATGGACAGTTGTGTGCCATTTATCGCCACCAGTGCAGTGTTTGGTGTCTTGTTCATTCTCATGGTGGTTATTCTAGTCTGGACATGCAGAAAAAGCACTGGTGAGAAGAAATAAAAACTATTTTTTTAATATACATTGTCTTCCTCTGGAGAATTGATTTAAGAATTAAACAAAAACATCACACGTTATTTTAAAATTAACTGAACATGCAGCGCACAGATAGAGTTACGTATCTCCTGATGATTGTTTCTTCCCATTAAATCCAGATTCATTTATATAGGATATATACAGATATATACAGGATTTTATTTGGACATGGGAAATTTAACTGTTACTAATTAATTGTTAAAAAAAAAAAAAAAAAAAAAACTTCAGGCATAAGTCCAGCAAAAGTTGGAAGCAGCATGTGCTGATCATTCATGGTATGAAATTGTCAACAGTCATTATATACTATAATTGTATTTGTACAGGTATTTGAAGTAACCCAATAATGATTTCAAAATATTGAACATTTTGGATATCATAAAAAGATTTTCTTGCCTATTGTCAATGTTACAGCCTGTTTTTCTCTTCTGTTGTTGTAGGGAACAGACGTGACACTGGAAACACAACGACAGACCAGGATCAGGTGGCTGTGCTGGCGCCATCTGAACCTGAGAATCAGACTGATCGTTCCAAAGATGTCCTGGTAGAGGTTTTTACCGATCAAACGGGGATAAAGACTGAACTGCAGAATCAGAGGGATCGTTTCAAAGCTGTGCTGGCAGAGGCTGTTTCCATGCAGATGGAGATAAAGACTGAACTGGAGAACCAGATGGATCGAGTCAGAGAGCGACTGGAGGAGGTCGAGAGGGAGAGGGAATTTAACGAGCAGAGACTTCAGGCCGTGGAAAATGAAATTACTGAAAAAGCGAAGACATTTGAGAAACCAGAGAAGTTATTAAGTGACAAAGAAAACTTTCTGAAAGATCAGTGGAAACTGGACGAGACAAAGAAAGACTGTAAGAGACAGTTACTGAACATAGAGAAACTTCTGGAGCCCATAGAGGATCAGATTGCTTGGTTATATAAAAAGCAGGAAGCAGGTCAGGTCTCCTGAATCTGCTCATATCATATCTAATATGGCAGCTTTAATCATAAGCCAGTCAATCTTCAAGGGCCTCCATGTTGTAATGTCCATCTCATTTGTGCCAGACTCTACTTTTAGAGAAATCTGAGCTCTCATTTTTCCAACCAGGTGACCGACTTTCCAAGCTTCCATTTTTCTCAAAATTAGTCTTACGACTCCAGCTGGGTTTAGAATTGCTTTAAAAATCTATGTACTACCTAAGTCTTTAACTTTGCTCTCTTCTTAAGTGGGTTATGCCTCAAAAAGGGAAAATGTGGTTTATATATATATATATATGTGTGTGTGTGTGTGTGTGAGTGTGTATATACGGTAGAAACGATAAATGTCGCGTAACATCTAAAAGAAAAGAGGCAAGAGAAATAGCACAACAATAAAACTAAGAATCGACAGGCAGAAATAAAAGTTAGTCTATTAAAGAAACATGTTCAAAGTTTTAAAAAAATCTAAAATGATTAAGTGTAAAAAGATAAAAACTATATCATAATGATTAGAAAATAAATACTTTAACATGATAACACATCCATCAAAAAATTTTAAACTTAAATTTTAACACTAGATTAAGGTTAAAAAATGATACTCTCAAATAAATAAATATTATTTGTCATTAAAATGATCATTTCTACATGAAGCCAGGCTGAGTAAATGAGTTTTTAGGTTGTATTTACTGATTTCTACATTTGCAGCTCATCTCAGAAGCTCTGGAAGTTTGTTCCAAAGAGTTGTTTCATGATCTTCAAATAAAGTCTTTACACCATTGTTTACCAAATATGTAGGATTTGCTTTAAAACTATGATTGATATGAAGTTAATCATTATTATTTTTACCTGAACACTTACTATGAAAATTACTGGTATCGCTGATCTGGTCTGAAATGTGTCCCAAAGGGAAATCATTTTTGTAATAAATCATTTTTTCAATTTCAGTCATGTTTTTCTCCCTCCTGCTCTGTGGTCTGTTGTTTTTGTGTCCAGTAGCAAAAACATTTTTAGTTTCAATCAAATTTTATGAAAGATTTATACAACCTTTATATTTTCTAAGTTTTATGACAGGTGGTCTTATTCTTTTGTTAAGCAATGAATAAATGCAATACACACACACTTGTATATAAACAACAATTAGTTTGAAAGCATGAATGTATCAAACACCAAGGCAACAACATCTCCTGCATAATTAGCAAATTAACTGTTGCAGTCTTAAGTTGTGCATAATTTCTGTATAATTTCAGAAAATAGCGGCAAATAATGAAACAGATTACACAAAATCAAAAAACCAAAAAAATTAATGAACCATTAAGGGAGCTCAATCTATTGCTGCTACCAGAATAAGTGAATCAGTTGAATGTTTACTTTGTTGTCTCTTCAAATCAAAAGTTCACCTCATTAAATAAAAAAAACATTTCCTGAAAACATTTATAAATCCAAGGCACTCCGATGAAGTTAAAATCCTTTATTGTGTCAGGGACATGTCAATGCGTTTTGACTCATCAGAGTCTTCATCAGGACATGATGAACAACATGAAGCAGGTGTTTAAAATACATGGAAGGTTTCATGTGATTGTGACATGTGACACTGTCACATGACGTCAGATTAAAAAGATTTTTGAGGCCTGGCTGCACAAAAAACAGACCACATCAAAAAGTGATAGACAATACAGATCATAAAAAGGGAGAGAAATCTATTTCCTCATTTAAACCTGGGAAAGAAGTGGCTTTGAGAGTATGAATCCAAAATGTTTCACATTGTAAAAGACATTTGAGTCTGTCACCTCCTCTCAAAGATCTAGGGATCACTTCAATTGCCATGATTTTGAGAGAATTTAGGTTTGTATGTCCTGCCGAGCTGTAATGTTGTGCTATTGGGTAATTTGGGTTGTTAGTTTTTATGGCATACTTGTGTTCTGCCAGTCTTTCACGCATTTTTCTTTTAGTTCGACCAATATAAAAACAACCACATTCACATTCAAGTCTGTCCACTACAAAAGTTGTATTGCAGTTTGCAAAGTCCTGACAATAGTAAGTTCTGTTATTAAAAATGTCCACAAATTACTTGTCTCTTTTTATGTTATGACAATGATTACAGTTCCCACATCTGAAGGTGCCTTGGGGTTTTGTAAGCCATGAGGTGGTAGTAGGGGCGAGCAGATGGCTCTGAAGCAGACTGTCCTTAAGCGTAGGGGCCCTTCAAAAGCAGAAGGCTGGAGGCTCAGAGAAAACAGGAGCAAGTGATTTATCGCTTAGCAGATGTCCCAGTTTTTGTTAATGATTTTTTAAAATTTTATAAGAAAAATTACTATATTGTGTTGAAAAGAAAATTTTAGGGGTTTGTTGCCCCTGCTCTGCTCTAGGTCTTTTTTGTAGTAGATGTTGCCTATTTAAAGACTTTGCTTTGGTAAGTGCTTTGTTAATGACCTCTCTTTTGTAACCTCTTTTTTCAAATTTAGTATGCATATCATTTGCCTGATTTTCAAAATCACTGTCACTGCCACAGAGCCGTCTGAGTCTCTGAAATTTTCCATAAGGGATATTGGATATTTAAATAGGAGGATGAAAACTGTCAGCCTAAAGTACTGTGTTTTTGTCAGTACTTTTCCTAAAAATAGATGTATGCAGCCTACCCTGACCGTCAACAGTGATCTTCAAGTCAAGAAAACTAATTTCTGTTTTACTGTATTTGAGACTTAGTTTGATGTTGGGATTTGTGGAATTAAAGTAATGATGAAAGTTTGTTAACTGTTCTTCTGAGCCAGAGAAAATGAAAAAGAGGTCATCAATGTATCTGCCATACCACCGAATATAGTCTATAAAAGGATTTTCTTGATTTCTTGATTTTCTTTTTCTCTTCTTAAATCTAAATCCAAATGTAAATGTTTTATCTAAATCTAAATTTTAAACAGAAATATAAATGTTAAATATAAATCAAAATGTTAAATTGAAATGTTAATTATGAATGTAAATGCTATATATAAATCTAAATGGTAAATCTAAATATAAATGTTAAATATAAATGTTAAATCCTAATCTAAATGCTAAATATAAATGTAAATGTTAAATCTAGATCTAAATATAAATGTTAAATCTAAATGTTAAATCTTAATCCAAATGTTAAGCCTAAATCTCTTGTGTGTAACTCTTGGTACCAGTATGCATGTTCTTGGACTGAACTGTATAGAAAAATTTTGTCGCTCTGGACTTGTGACGTACAATGACAATAAAGTCTGATTCTGATTCTGAACTATATATGTTGCTAACATGCAGATTGACACTCCAGGTAATAGGAAGCACCAAAATACCTCGGGGAGTTTGCATCAGCTACGTCACTGCCGCAGAACCACAACAGGCACGGATGTCCTCCTAGGCCGTGAATGGTTACCTCACCCTACCATCGCTGCATGGATACTCTTTAAAATTGAGGATTTTTTTTTTTTCATGAGTCATATGTTATTTTCCTTTTGTAACATCTGTTCTTCAAAGAAGTAAACAGTCACACTGAAAGCATCAAGTTAATCTTCATAAAGTAAAGACTTTGTGTTCTTGACCAAAAAATAGTGTCTGAGGTTATGAGTTCAGAAATATCAGCATATTTATAACGAAACATCAGTGTTTGTGGTTCTTAAATGGGCAAAAAAGGATGATTATACTGTCACTGTTGAAGGACATATTTAAATATAACAGCTGAAATTAAAAGGTAATACTTTGTCATTTCTATATATAGGTATTGATATCAGTATCGAATAAATACCAAAATAAGTAAAATTAAAAACAGTAGTAAAATAATAATAGTAAAAAAAAATAATAATAGTTAAAAATAATAATATCAGATATTGGCAAAAAAATTCCGATATTGTTTATCCTTAATGTTGTAAATTATTTGTGAAGTACGTTGGCTGTACAATTCAATAAAATATACTATTTTAAATGAAATTGAAACTGTAATTTTTCAAAAGTACCTAGGAATACAATATATGTGTTAAAATGTAAAGTAATTGTTGTATATGCTTTTAAAACAAATATAAATGTAGACAGGGTGATGACAGAAACCTTAAAAAAGCATTTATATTCAGCCTAAAATGAAAAACATTGAAAAAAAAAGTCCAATCCGTATTGTGAAGTTTATTGGAAATACCAAACCTGAGTAGAAGACAAATGGACAGTTAAATCTAAACACAGAGATAATCATTACCCTTCTGATGGATGGCCTTGATTGCTCCACATTGAGATATAAGCATTAATCTTAGCTTGTTCTTTGTGCGGATAAAACATGAACTTACCATCCTGACATTAAGTGCTGATGTAAATCTCCACATTGCCTCAAATAGCAGGGGGCACTCAAAAAAAAAAAACCTTTAGCACAACAGAGGAATTTGCCATACTTTTGTGAAATGCTTTGCAAAAGTTTTGAGTCTTTTTTATGTGCAGTTTTTTCTTATTATTTGTTTTTAAGCAGAAAGAAAATAAGTTAAAGATCAAGAAACAGTCAAGTGTCATTAAAGCTGTGTAGGATAGTTTGAAAATTAGATTGTTGTTCAATAATAAGAATTTGACAGATTGAGAAAAGAACAAAAATGTCTACGTGTGATTTCAGTGCCATTCCAAGTGAGTGCTTTTGAGAGACTGATGATTAAAAACACAACCTAAAACCGTCTAACTAGGCTAAAAGGTGAAATATCTTTCAATAAACTGAATGAGACCGTGTGGGTTTTGTAGACATGTTTCTATAAATGTCCTGTAGATGAGGGCAGAGTTCTAGTTTTTTATCTGAATGAAACCACGTTGATGTCTGAGCAGTTACAGTTCGCCTGCTTTTTCTGTCTTTACTGATAAATAATAATTTAATTGAACGTTATCTTGTTGGACTATCACATCTCATTCATGGTCATGCTCAGAAATAAATCATTCTAGGGAATAAAATGATGAAACAGAAAGAGACCAAGAGTCACTTGTCCACAGAGGAGGGGACAGGTCAGTCCAGGATCTCAGTGTCAGAGCACTTTTTAAGAAAAACAGATAAAGACACAGTACAGTTCAACAGGCATGTTATCTGTTATCAGAGATAAGTGTATGTGACAAAATAACAAACAGGTTGCAAGTGTTAAGTGTGTCTGTTTGGCAGAAGAAAGGAAATAATGATCTGTGGTAATCAAAAACAAGATATTTAGAGACCAATTTAAATATTCAATCATAAAATCAATTCATTTTAAAGGACAGAGCAGAAACAGTGAGCCAGAATGAACTAATATGGGAAATGTTCAAAAAGATAGAAAAAGAAAACCAAAATAAGGATGTATGATGCACAAAACAGGATAATTGAGTAATACCTGGAATACTGCAGGGTGAAATTAATTGATCACAAAGATTTATAGAATATAGAAAATATATTGGGCCACTTTTGACTCATGGTATGCATCAGATGGTTAATGCCAAAGCTCATCTGCTTCTGCCTAAATTATTGGATCAGCTGCTGCAGACCTCACAGAAGAATAGCTTTCTAAATTTGGATGCAGAATATTATTTGTCAAGAAAAGTTAAATATCGGTAATTTTTTTCCAACATTTACAGCCAGTATATGTCAGTCAGACATATTGACATATTGGCCACATATTGGTTGGAATAAAGGCAAAATACATAAATGTAACCTAGTGCTGCACCTTATTATCACTGTATGGGTACATTCAAAATCAAGAGTTTCACTTTTTAAGAGTTTTTTCTGTTTGACAACTGTTCCTCACACAAATGGACTGTCACATTGAAAGAAACAAGTCAACTTTTGTAAAGTAAAGAGCTTGTGTTCTTGACCAAAAATATTGTTATCAGGGATAATGAGAAATACTGGCGTAACAGATATTAGCAAATCCAACATGCATAGTGTTAAATTGTTTTCTTCCGAGTGCTTAAAGAGGCCATATTTCCCTCAAGTTCTAAAAACCTGTAATATTCACACTCAGTATCCCTGATCCTCCTGTATCCTCTCTGTCTGAGAAGCTCTATTTGAGATTCTTTCACCCTAAGACCTTTTTCTCCACTTTGACCCTGTCCTCTCCGTTTGTTTCACTAGTTCTGTTGTGATTGGTCAGTTCAGAGGGATTGTTAAGTCCTGATGTGGACTGTTTGTCTTGTGCACAGAAGTGCTCTCTCATCTGCAGGAAACGTGAGACACAAAATCACCTTAAAAAAGCAGAATATGGGCTCTTTAACCTGCTCTTCAAACTTCAATTTTTGTACAAAATGCTATTTTCAATACAAAAGATGTCAGGTTGCATAGTGAAATGTGTGAATTGAAATCTTTAATTTAACTACCGCTTCTTTTTCTCCTTGTAGTTTTTGCTCAGAGCTTCAGGAAGTTCATGGGTGACGGCTCAGACTGGCACTGTTGGGACATGAGATCGTCAAGTATCTTGGGCAACATTACGTATGTAACAAAGGTTTGTGATCAGGATTACATCCAGATTCATCTCCACATCTGCCAGGGCTGCTCACTTATTTCAAAATCACTGACACATTGATTCTGTATGACAGTGAAATCAATATAAACAAACACACTCTATTTTTTGTTTTGTTTTAGCAAGGCCTGTCAGTCAGCTATGTATTTTTTCTGGTTTAGTCTCTTAAAGCTAAAACATCCTAACAGTTTCATTTAAAGTTTTTGAAGTCCTTTGGTGTAACAGAACAATTTTGCAGGTTACTGAACTACAAATTTTGATCACCAGGTCGTTTTCATAGCTGTAAAATTTACTTCAACTAGGATTTATTTTGATCACACACTGCTAAAGAAGATCTCATCCACACATACTAAGGTAGGTGTAAACATGAAAATGATTTGTGAGAGCTAATAAGCAGCTTAAGGTAATTATGTAAAATAATTTACTGTTTATTTGTGCCTTGTGCCCCCTTTTCTTTGTGTACAAACCTCTTCATACTGTTAAGCCATTAACGGTGGTTGATGGCACCTGGCTCAGACAGAAGAGAGTAAAATAATTTGACTTTGAAGAGCAGACAGGATAAAAAAGAAATATCTTTAAGTGTTGTTGCAAATAAGAGTAATTTTTGTTACACATAGATCATAGAGTTGAAGCTAAACCTGCAGCTCCTTTTTGCTGTAGTAAGGTGTGTAGTGCCTGTTTAAAAAGGGACTTTTTTTCTGTAAAGGTTGTTGTTAAGTCATCGTTACATGTCTTATGTTATCGCTTACTTATTATTGTTCATGTCATCTAAATGTTCAATGAATTATTTTTTCTTAGAAAGGAAAGCTGTTTATTGTATGCAGCCATTTAACCCTACCAGAGGCAAAATTCTCATCAACTTGCATTTTTTTTGCAGTTTTTTCTGTGTGCTTTGAGTTTTAAGGTAAGTCCACTATGAAGCGTCAGATTTTACCTCAACTGTTCTTACATATAATGGACAGCATTTCTTCACAGAGCTTTTAAATAAATCTGCTTAGTGTCATAATGCATGAAATACTGCAGATTCTGTGATTTTTTTTTAAAGATGTCAGGAGATTAATTTTGTTGTCTTGCTTTCTTCCTTTTCAGATGAAGGTTTATTTTTGCATTCCCGAACTCGCTTCTTAGTCTCTTCAATTTGTTTCTTAATCTGCTCCACCTGATTCTCTACTTTCTCTTTTCTATTATGTATTTGATTTATTTCTTCAAATGTCTTTCTTGTCAAGTTTTCAATGCCCATGTTCAGCTCTTGAAGTTCTCTCCTCCTCTGTTCTTGGTTATTGCTGTCCTCCTCTAAGATTTCTCTGAGTTTGTTATATCCTTGTGCTTTGTTTGTTGTTTTATCTCCGTCCTTCTGTGAAACCTCTTTGTCCACCAGTTCTATCCCTTTGTCCCTCAGCTCAGCCGTTTTCTTAGTGTTCTCCTTCATCAATTTGAGCTGGTTCATCTGTGTCTCCAGTTCCTTTGACAGTCCTGTTAGTGTCTCTAAAATGTTTGTGATTTCCTTCTGTTCTTCCTCCTTCTTCTGTAACTCCTCTTCAAGTTGTGCCTCTTTCTCCTCTAAATCCTTAATGTCTTTCATCAAGAGCTGTTCAGTTTCTTTTTTGAGCCGTGTCCTCTCTGTTGGAGAACACAAATGGGAAAGGCAGAATACAAAAACATGTTAAAAAGACAATATTAGTTTAGTAGTGATTGGCAGATTTATGGTAATAAATGCTAAATAATGACCCACTGAACCTAAAAATATATTTTATTGGATACACTGCACTGCAAAATACTTAAACCCTTTTAAATCAGGAAGCTTTGTAGGTAAGTGGTTGATTGCAAACACAACATTTTTTTCTTGTCTGCTTGTCTGTTTTTAAAAGGTGTGGTCATATTTGATCATCTATAAATGAAAATT
The DNA here is from genome assembly GCA_037902135.1 of Cetoscarus ocellatus. Taxonomy (NCBI): domain Eukaryota; kingdom Metazoa; phylum Chordata; class Actinopteri; order Labriformes; family Labridae; genus Cetoscarus; species Cetoscarus ocellatus. The sequence goes on along the minus strand of JBAMNC010002148.1, from coordinate 10,754 downwards.
GGATGTCTTTTCTTACAATTAATATTTAACCTGTGTTGCTGTAATCAGAATCTATGAAGATCTCAGTTGTCATAAAAGTACCACATTTATTTTCATCTTACCTGTTTTCTGTTTTTTCCATTGCCAGACCAACAGACCAGATGCAGCAACAGAGATTAAGCCAAACAGCACAGCAAAAGCTATGGACGTAGAGGAAGTCAAGGGTGCCACAAAGAAATCATCTGGAAGTTTAATGGAAAGAAAAATGTTTCGACAATTCAGACTTGCAGTTTGACATAGAAACAGAAAGATGTTTGTGTGTTTCATTCAAAGCTGGATTTGTTCTTCCTTTCATCAGGTCTACCTGGAACATGGATGTGTGCTTCACTGGTCCAGTTGATGCTCTTCTGTTGGAGTTTACAGGTGAAGACGTTGTTGTGTCTCCTCGTCACTGTCACTCTGCTGCTGACATTGAAGAGACCATCTGGACCTTTGACTGATTTTTTCTCATCAGCAGAAAGGACGTCTCCTTTACTGTCCAGCCACAACACCTCAGGTTCAGGATACAAGCCTTTGGACTCACAGTCTATCATCACTCCACTGCTGACCTGATCGATGCCCCCTAACCTGATGGCAGGTGAAGAGGAAGCTCCTGAGGACGGAAACGAGCAAATAATTTTACTGGTCTTGGTATTTGTTCAGGTTTGATCAATCTCTGTTATAATATCAGCATTTATCTCTTGTTGATAACTCTGTAGTCATTTTATTTTCTATTTCACAAATGAGAAACTGGCAGTACGAGACAATCATGTAAGAAAGCCAAAAGTCTATTTTCCTTTAGATTATTTTTTCTCCTGGTTTTGTTTATTTGTAAAAGTGTTTAAAAATGGGAGGCATAGTGCATATACAACATACATATTGATTTCCAAGGGAGCCTAAGACATTAACATATGGGACAAATGAGGCAGAGCTGAGACAGGATAGGACAGACAAGACAGGATGGATGAGAACTTAAGATGTGAAATGGAACGTTAAAAAAACTGCATATTATTATTTCTTATAGCTTGTTAAAAAAAATGTTAACAAGTATGACAATTGAACATGGAATTTTCAGTTTCAAAGGTCAGGTGCAAAGAGTAATATCAAATAGGGTAATATGTCATTTAGTGATAAGAAAACATAGATGAACTGTTTGTAGAAACAGGTTAACAATGAAGGTGTCGCTCATAAGATGTGATGACATTTCTTGATGAGGCTGTCAGTTTTTTCTTTTTTTTAATTTGAGTGATCTGTAAGTAAACTGAGCCAACTAAGCATACCTTTACTTTCTTGTTAAATAATATTACTTCTTTATGGGCTGGGGTTATTTTTTATGAAAGGTGGAAGGTGTTAAAGCCTAGTAAATATTTTGCTGCACTTTCTGAGTTAAATACTTCTGCATCTGTTGTCAGCTTTGGGGCTTATAAAGTACAGTTGGTCGTTTAGTTAGTTCCTGAGTTATAAATATTAATGTTGCTCTGAGTTTTTGCTCTGATTTGATGGAATATTGACCAGTTCAAGGGATTAATAAACACTGGGACTGTTCCAATTGCACTGACTGACAGAGAGAACTTTTATTCAAGTGATCAGTAAAGCTGCTTTTCTTCTGAGCGGTCTGGTTTAGTTCAGTATAGTATGGAGTGGTAATCCTGATCTTGTTTGCATTTCATCTGGTAATGGTGCCTTCACTTGAGGACAGGGATATGTGCTGGGATGAGTGGGTCTTGCCAGCTACGTAATAGCATGACATCAAAATAAAATAAATTACTTCATTAAAATGAATTACTAAAAAAAAATAATACAAAAATAAATAAATAAAATGAATTACTTCATTAAAATGAATTACTAAAAAACATAATACAAAAATAAATAAATAAAATGAATTACTTCATTAAAATGAATTACTAAAAAACATAATACAAAAATAAATAAATAAAATGAATTACTTCATTAAAATGAATTACTAAAAAAAATAATACAAAAATAAATAAATAAAATGAATTACTTCCACCACTCTGGTACACCGTGGAGCATTTCTATGTGGATGTTTTGACTTTCTTTATAGCAGCAGCAGTGGACAAACCACCCCAAATTCACAGCTTTTTCTTCAGCTGTTGTGGGAATTGATGAGTTTTGTAATCAGCAGAGTGCAGTATTTTTAGCTCCACCCTTTAGGCACCCATTAAGAGAAATCACCTGTAATTGTGTACTGTACTGGGCCAAACTGAACCAGTCAGTCAATCAGTCTTTATTTGTATAGCACCAATTCATAACAAGTGTTATCTCAAGACACTTTACTACAGGGCAGGCTGAAGACAAACTCTTCATTTTATGGATACACATATATGAATGTATACATATATACATATATAAAATACACATATACATATACATACATCCAACACCCAACATGAATCCATGAATCCCTCCATCATGGTGGCAAGAAAATACCTTCTGTTAAGCAGCAGGAAATCTTGAATGTGGACCCCAGTCTCATGATGAACAGCAAATCCACACCATGCTGTGTTGGGTGTTGGTGAAGGAAGGGAAGTGGGCGGAGACAAGTGGACTAAAGTAAGAACTAAAGTTAGAGACAGATCCATGGACCAATCATAGACCTGTCTTCATTGTATTTGTCTCTGCTAAATATAGCATTATTAGAGGTTAGCCCTTTGAGATGTAACATCTGGTTTTCAGGAGGGTCCTCATGTCTGTAGGGTTGTAGTGATAATTTTTAATAGAAGGATAATCAATAATAATCATGAAAAGAGTAATAATCTAATATTTACATTAACACTGACTAATACAACAGCATCAAAATAGGAATTTGTAAGTGATGAATTTTCAGTTGATAATTTAAGGGGGGGCTGCAGAGACGAAGGACTGAAAATAAGAATTCGTGGTAGTGACAAACTTATGGACACCAAGACCATAAATACATCCCCACCACATTTGTCTCCATTGAGTATAAATGTATTAAAGGCGGACCTCTTGAGATGTGGAATCTCATTTTCAAGAGGACCTCATGTCTTTATGGTGCTAGAGATAGTCGCTATAGATGTATCAACCATGGATAGCGAGATCATTGTGATGTCTACATTAATAACTATAATGATGATGAACTGGAATGGGGCTAATGAAATGACTAGACTGCTTGTTGGAAATGCAACATGTGTCTGTAAACTGGAGAGATCCGGCACACCGAAAAATATCCTTGCTCTCGCCAGGTTTGTGCAAGTAGTGTGGGACATGATTTTCTGCTACATAAACCATGCTATAAAGTTGATGGTTGATGTTGCTCCAAATTCATTACCAGCCCTGAGAGAGCACCCTCATATGCTGCTAACTGTTGGGCACAAACCTCTTCTCCCCAAAAACTTCACCAACATGGAAGGTGGCACGTAGCACTGTTTTTTGACAAAAAAGAAACAGTTAAAAATGGGGATAAGATATTTTGGCCTGAGAATGACGGTGTTATTTCTGCATGGGGGTTTGATTTGTGCTTGCAGCTCTTATTTCTCTCTAGTTTAATGTATTTGTGAATGCTCAGCGGTATTTTAATGTCATAGGATAAGTGGAAAAGATGAAGGATTTAGCTCTGATTTAAGCCCTGTTTTCCATGGAATAGAAAAATGAGAATCATTTACTCACCAACTAGAAGATCCACAAAATATTCTCTCTTTGTTGTTGGGATGTATCATCTGTAAGTCCCATTGTCAGAGGTTTTCACTCTGGATAGTGTCAGTGAGAGGTCTCCAGTCTTCAGTTTGTCAGTGGACATTGATGCTCTTCCCTCGTAGGCTGGGTTTTGGTCAGTCACAAGCTCCTTGCCCTTATACCAAATAAATACAAATCTAGGGTTCAGATCAGGTCTTGCCCACTCCACGGTCATGGATAAAGCATTTATGGGAGGATCCATCTGACAGGGCAGGACTACGTCATCACCCAGCATGGCCTTGACTGTCTGAGTGACTGAAGTCTCCTCTGCTCGACCTGAAACATAGAAGGCTTTGATAAATAATCTCATAAGGCAAACATGTTAACCACAGTGAAATATTTATGATTTATAAGTTGACTTAGTAGGTTCAGATTTAAATTACTGAGCCAACGACAACAATCATGTTTTATTTTTACCTTACCTCTGTAAAAGAGAGTCAAGAGAAGGAAGACCGCTCTGTGTTGAGAAGCATTCATCACACCCATGATCGCCTTTAGTTCCTAAACAATGTCAAGTTTAGCTGCGGCAGGTTTGCTAAAAGTTATTGATAAGAAGGCCGGAAAAAAAAACCAGTGTAATTTTAGATTGTATTTTGTTGTATTTAGATGACTCTTGACTTCCCTCTGATAGGGACTGAGTCTGTTCGAATAAGTTGTCCTTAAGATAGTGCTACCATAGCAGTTTGATGTAGAGATTTGCTTTCATGCTGTACAGATGTCTATCATGTACTTTAAAGAAGATAAATTTGTTTTAACCAACTTCACGATGGATGTTAAAAAATTACAATTATTAATATACTATAATCCCACATACCTGTTTGTGCGTGTCCTCTCGTCTCTGTGTGCTGCACAAAGTCCACCAACGAACTGTGAACTTTGTTCAAGAATCTGAACAATAAAGTTAGGTGTGTGCCCGCTATAAAACTCTGATTCCCAAACTTACCAGAGCAACACTTACATGCCACATACAAAACCTCTGGCACATTTTTCTTAAATTTCCTTAAATTTTTAGAGACTATAAACACAGGGTTTTGTTTCCCTTTGGTTTTAGGTTTGTTTTTCTGTTGATAATCCATATGACCAATCAACATTTTTTATTATTATTTTCATTTTTTACACATTTTTCAGTGTGAACTCCATCTGTGATTATGGACTAAAAACTTTTTTTTTTTTACTTCTTCCTACACCCTTTTCGAATGGAATCTGGTATTGAAAGGATTACTGGCAGTAGAAAAAAAAATGCTGTAATAGCTATTGGCATTTACTTAATATTTTATTTTATCTTGTATATGCATAAATGTACATGTATATGTATATATATATATATATATATATATATATATATATATATATATATATATATATATATGTATATATATATATATATATATATATACGTGTGTGTGTGTGTATGTTTTTCATTCAAGTTTGAAATAAATAAATGTGAATGTGAGATGTCATTAAGGGACAAAATAAATAAGTGTCAAATATTTTCATTTGTATTTGCACTTGAATATCCACAGTCATTCATTATTTCCCTAAAAATGTTACTTCTACACACAAGAAAAAGTACCACACCAACAACAGCCAGGTTGATGACAACACAAATCATGGCCATGGGAAGACAGGATGCAGAAAAAATACCAAAATGATCGGGTTCAGTTGGCATCTCCTCTGATAATGTAACCCGTGTGAGAAAAAAAAAATTAGAACATTCTCTATTTTCTGGTTGGAAAAGACTGGGGTTAAATTAGTTAAAAAATGTTCTTCTCAAGTGAAAAGTAAAAAGTCTTCAATTCAAATGTGCTCAAAAACTTCTGTCATGCTAAAAGGACAATGGGATTGAGATGAGATGAATGGTTATCTGTTTTATTGTTATAGTTTAGAAAATAACTTTCTAACGATTTAGACTAGCTCCAGAATTGCAGTTTGTCATGATCAGTATTTCCGCAAGCACGCTGGAGGACAATTAATGGCCAAGCTCCAAATCATGACCCAGGAAGCAGTACTGACATGCAAATAAAAGATGGTCCACAATAAATGGACAGATTTCCATCACAAGTTAATATATTTATGTCTGTATGGGTTTTTTATTTTTCAAGACTTTTCAGCTGTTGTCGTTTTTAGGTGGTGAAGTTCTTTTCTTCTCAGTATTCACACATGATGCAAAGCAATTCTGCAAGTGAACACATAAATACACAGAAAAGCAAACCGTGAGAAAAACACATCTGGAGAAACAGGAGGGAAAACTTGGAAGAGGCAAAACTGTGCACGTTTGAATCAGAGAAGACGACCATAAAAATAGATGTCTAATGTCAAACATTTATACAAGACTAACATGTACTAAACTAAAACTGAGCGGAGGACACAGAAAATAATGAACTCAGAGCCCAACAACTGTTGATACAGAACATAACACCCAATGTTTCCTGAAGCTTTTTGTAATGTAGAGTCAAAGAAACAGAAATATTTCTGTTCTGATAAAGAAGCCATACAGGACAATGAGATAAACTTTTTTTTAATAATAACTAATTGCATGTGAGTCAGGAAAAAAAGCAGATGATAAGGCATATTTGTTTAGTATTTATCCAAAGCTACTTTAAAGGTCCCATATTTTGCTCCTTTTCTGCAGTTTAACATGGATTCTTGATGTCTTCATGAAACGTTAGTAACATGCTTCGGACCTAAAAGCCTATGAATCAAGCACACGCTCACATAACCCCTCTTTTCAGAATGGCTGGTTTTGAGGGCGGTCGCCTTCATATGCTAATGAGCCAGAGCAGAGCAGCGTACATACAGGATTTCACGATAGACCTGCAGCATAACTCGAGTGAAGCAGGCGCTCCAGCCACACGCCGCTTACAGTCCTGAACACACATGAACCGTTAATTCATGCTACCACACACGGTTACAACAGCGAAGCTCTTTTCCCCCAAACATCACAGAGGGACTGGGGTTGGTGAAGGACTGATTATATTCAGCCAACTGTTAAACTCCTCTTGACTAATGTAAGAATGCTCTTACACTGAAGTTTATCCTTCAGACTTTCAACAAGTAACATGAACATTGACAAACATGTTGTGCAGTTACCTTTAGTTCACTTCACCCTGCTGTTAACATTAGCTCGTAGCAATGAGCAAAATAAATACTACACGGCATTAAAATATTCACATTTCTGTCATCAGGTTTGGCGACGGATTGTTGGTACTAAGCCTGGATTCAGGAAAAGTCTTGTTCCCAGTCCTGTACACATACAGGTTTTAGCCGACTGTAGCTGCTCATTCCCTTCAAAAGTAAAATTAATCCACTGGGCCCTTTGGTCCTGCAAGGCTGGTAGCCTATATATGAAGAAATATCACATTTTGTAGGCTGGGAGGAAGACCAAAGACAAACTGTGTTCAAAAGCTTTAAAAAGTTTTTTTTTTGCATAATATGTTCCCTTTAAGGGTTGACCATTTTAAAGAAAAACAACTTTTTATGTTTACATTTACATATCTTTATATTTTATTACATTCACCTTACTCCACTTGCTCTTGTTTCCAGCTATATCTATATTTTCATTTTATTCCTCTTGATATTTCTGTTTTATTTTAAATATGTTGATTGTCTTATGCACCAACTTACCAAGTCAGGTTCCTTGTAAGTGTAAATGTGCTTTCCCATGAATATCATTATTCTGATTCTTACATTTCATTCTGTTATTTCATGTAAGATTATTTAAAGTCTGATTGTGTATTCATTTAAATACAATAGACCTTATTAGCTGATGTCACTCAACTTCCGGTTTATTTCCGGGTTAGCCAAAGCAGAGTATCGGCTCAATTTCTTCCATAGAGATTCTATGGACTGCTCCAGAATCAAACAAACATTTAAATTCGAAAAGTCAAGTTAACATTAATACTGTTTTGCATTTAACTGTCTTTTTTTCTTGATGATGTTATCCGTCTTTTATACTTTACCATTTGGAAATGATCCTAAATTTGGCTTGGAATGTATGCTAGAAACCAATGCTAGTGATGTTGCTGTTGTCTGCCTGTGTGTGTCACAGACTTATTTTTGTCAATTTCTTTAATTTATAGATGATCAAGTTGTGATGCTAGGGAGTCGGTTTTGTTTTAAAACTAGAATTCCTTGAACTGTTGAATTTATTTGAATAATGATAGAATAGTAGAATAGTAGAATAGAATAGTGAGAGAAACTAATCATTGTTGTATATTAAGGACAACAATAAAAAGAAGCCCCAAGGGTTTTTATGTGTTATCATTTTAGCTTAAATGTCTGACTGCACTTCGTGCTGTTGACATTTCTAGTCTATATTGTCTATTTGTTCCATTGTATTGGATATTGAGTCCATATTGGTTTAAAAAGAAATCCTAAAAATAAGTTGAAATGTGTTTTTGTTATACGCAGCTAGATAGTAGCCTTTTTTTTTTTCCAACTTTATTAGTGAAATCAAAATCTGGCAACATACAATCAAAACATTTCTATAGAGAATATCATATTTTTTGGGACTTAAAAGAACAGCTACAGAATATCTGTATATATATATATATATATATATATATATATATATATATATATATATACATACATAAAAAATAAAATAAAATAAATAACTAAAACAAAGTCAGAGGTCTAATCACTAATCAATACATTTAGTTTCTCATAAACAGTTTTGGTTTTTCACACATTTCAATATTTTTTTAACGTTCGTTATGTCATTCATGTAAACTAAGAACAGTGGGGGAGTCTTCTTCAATCTGCATCTGTGGGTAACTTGTTTGGCATTAATAATTAAGGTGTTTCACATCATTTCTCGTTTTCTGTTTTGTATTCTAATATCATACTTAATGTCTTTGTATTCCAGCTTGGGCAAGTGAGTGTCTTTCCCAGATATCCAGTCTTAAATGCTTCCCAAAACTCTCTGGTATAAGTGCGGTTAAAAAACAAGTGTTCTGAGGTCTCAATGCAAGAGTCACAAAAACACAATTGTTTTTATTGATGTTGAATCTTTGTCTCAGAAATTCATTACATAGATAGATATAATTTACGCTCTGAAATGTGTTTCTTTAGCTTATGGTGATATTCTTCTGTAAGATAATCTTTAAACAGTTTTTTTTCTTTTTAATGGTAAAGGGAAGAGATGAGACGTGAGGGCCCCATGTTTAATTCTGTTAGTGCATCTTTTATCTATAAAATTCATGTCATCTATAAAAAGTGACGTGATCACAGGTATTCTGTTGTCATAAAGCAACATTCCTACTACCATGTTCACCATGCTTTGTGGGATTCTCAAATTAATCATAGGACATATCCAAAGACTTTATATTTTCAGTTGCAGTTGCAAAAAATACCTGGATGACGTACTGATTTGGGAACATATCTCAGTATCGGCCCAGCCTGCTTTGCCTACTGTTACCCACAATGCAAAGCGCCTGGTCACATTTCGGAATTGAAAATGGTGGAGGCGGAGCAGCAACAACTGGAGCAGCAGAGGAAAACAAACATAAGAGCCATTATTTGTTATCTTTACCTTTTCAACACGTACTATTGTGTAATAAGTTGTAAAAAGGTCACTGTTGTTGTTGTTTTTCCGTTACGGTTCCTAACGGCCGGAAGGTGGTGTTAAGTCTGTCCTATACCTGCTAAGCTAAAAACAACGAAACAGTTAGCAGCTTATCAGTCGTAGACGTTGAACAACACGGTTATCTTTACATTGAAGTACCGTTTCTTTCAGGGACTGAGCAGGACAAGGAGGCCGTGATATGCTGGCAGACCACCAACAAGTTATTGTTCAGTGGTCGGCGTAATGCTGCCCTATGCCGCTATGTCTTTTGTGTACAGAAAGTGGTATCATGCCGTAACATCTCAGTAGGTAGTCGGTATTCTCAAATGCACAGTAAATTATCATTCACTGTATTTTAATAGGGTGTTTATAAAAGAGCACTCCTTGGAAGGTAGAGTGGAGCCAGTGAAAGTGAAGAGAAGTGGGAGAATCTGAAGCAGAAATACAAAGTAAGTATGAAAAAGCTTCTGCCTTTAGGGGTTGTCAACCTCCAAAAATACCTGACATTCTAATCAATAGCTCATGACAAACGTGTGTGTGTGTGTGTACCATTCAGAAACTGACAGCACCCAGGACAGAGATAAGCACAGAGGGAGGAGAAGCCACCGCTGCATCCTGAAGGTGGTTTGGTTTAATGTATGAGGCCTTGGGCTGGAGGCCTAGTATATCGCCTCTGGTTACAATTGACTCCTCCAACCAGGATGTAGTGGTGGCTTCTCCTCCCTCCCTGGAGGCAGGAACACCCACTAGAAAGAGAAGGAGGCCAGAGGGACGAGGAAAGATAGAGGCTCTGCTTGGAGAGAGAAGAGAGGAGAGAGAGAGGTACTGGGAAGAGAGGAGAGGAAAGAGAAGGAGCAGCTAGAATGGGAGGAGAAAAGGCAAAGAGAGCAGTTTGAGCGAGTGGAGAAGAAGGAGAGGGAAAGGTTGGAAAGAGAAGAGAAGAGAGAGCGAGAGCGCCTGCGGTGGTTTTCACTAGAGATGTGATGTTCGTTAACGAGTCGAGTCTTTTGAACAGCTTTTTCAAATGAACAATGAGAACCGATTCACAGTTGTGAGTGAGCTGTTCATTCTGAAATTTGCATTCAGTAATGGGAAATGTCTCTTCCTTGTTACTGTAGCACGCACAGTCAAAAGGATGGAGTCTATCTGCTTGTCATAGACTCTGGAGTGAGGCAGGACACGAACAGTGTTTCTTGAAGCCATCAATAAAGAATGGATATCAGGAAGTTTTTCCAGAAAGTAAGTATTCAGCACTGCTGGTAGTAACAATTAGCTCCAGCCCCCAGCTAACAGCAGTTTATGATTATTATGATTACGATCATTATTATTATCATATTAATATGATTAATATGATAATAATAATGATCTAACAATGATCACTCCACTGTCCCTGTTGATCTGAAGGAGTCAGGGCAGAGGAGCACAGGGAGTGAGAGGGGAGAGACCTCTACTG
>JBAMNC010002147.1:0-97686 GCA_037902135.1 Cetoscarus ocellatus | reverse complement strand
TGGAAAGATGGTTGGGTCGAATGATGGATGAATGATTGGATTGATGGCTGGATTGATGGATGGCTGGGTTGCTGGACCAAAGGATGGATGGTTGTTTGTATGCCTTGATGACTGGATGGCTAGATGGCTAAATGGCTTCAAAACTGAGTGAATGGATGGAAGGTTGGATGACAGGAAGGCTAGCTGGCTGGCTGGATGGTCTGATTGCTTGCTAGCTGGATGAATGGCTTGATTGCTGTTTAGCTGACTGGATAGAGAATAGCTGGCTGGTTGGCTGGATTATTGCGTGGACAGATCTAGAGATCAGTGGATGCCTGGATGGATGCCAGGCTGGCCAGTTAGATTAATGCTTGATTTATAGATGGCTTAGTGACTAGAAGGATTACTGGCTGGATGGACAGATACATGTAAAGATGACTGGATTTTCTAGTTGGATGAGTGGATGGCCAGCTAACTGAATTGATCAATCGATGTATGACTAGATTGTTGGCTGGATGCCTGTATGGCTGTTGTGCTGTCTGGATGGTTGGATTCCCAGGTTTGTGTCTGGGTTGCTTGCTGGCAGGTTGGAAGGATGGGTTTGTGGCTGCCTTGCTGGATTATTGGATGAAAAATGGATCGATGGATGGCTAGCTGGCTGCTTGACTTGATGTTAGATAGATATTGTCTAGTGTGATTACTGGCTTCCTGTCTTGATTTCTGATTGGCTGGATCAAAAAAATATATATATATGGATGGATGGCTTGATAAATGGATGGACGGATAGACTGGTGAATGTTTTGATGTCTGACCAGCTGAGTGGCAGCCTGGTTGACAGGCTGGCTGGATAGATACTTCGATGGCTTGATTCCTGGGTGACTGGATGAATGAATCGACTGCAAATTGCATGATGTATGAATGAGTGGTTGGCTGGCTGGATTGATGGATTGAAAGCTGGACTTTTGCCTGATTAGATTGGTGGATGGATAGATAACTGGCAGGCTGGATGGATTCCTGGGTGTCTGGATGGATGGTTGGATCAGTGGATGCATTGTATGCCTGCCTAGTTAACTGAATGACTGGCTGGCTGAATGGCTTGATAACTAGATGAATGAATGGATGGATGGATACATTGATGTTTGGATTGCTGGGTGTCTTCATGGACGGATGAATAGATTGTTGGATGGATGGATATCTGCATGGCTGTATAGACTAGTCCCCGGATGAATGAACAGACTGAAAATTGCATGATGTATGAATGATTGGTTGGCTGGCTGGATCAATGCAGTAGTATGAGCTGTTGGCGAGGGTGGAGGTGGTGGTGGAGGCTGGACAGATGTTAAGTCGATGTGCTGCAGCAGTGTGATGGTATGAGCTGCAGGTGAGGTGGAGGCGGCAGAGGAGGCTGGACAGATGTTGTTGTCCATGTGCTGCAGCATGATTATATGAGCTGCATGTAAGGGTTGAGGTGGCAGAGGAGGCTGGACAGATGTTGTTGTCCATGTGCTACAGCATGATTATATGAGCTGCATGTAAGGGTTGAGGTGGCAGAGGAGGCTGGACAGATGTTGTTGTCCATGTGCTACAGCATGATGGTATGAGCTGCAGGTGAGGGTGGAGGTGGCAGAGGAGGCTGGACGGATGTTGTTGTCCATGTGCTACAGCATGATTATATGAGCTGCATGTAAGGGTTGAGGTGGCAGAGGAGGCTGGACAGATGTTGTTGTCCATGTTCTGCAGCATGATGGTATGAGCTGCAGGTGAGGGTGGAGGTGGCAGAGGAGGCTGGACAGATGTTGTTGTCCATGTGCTGCAGCATGATGGTATGAGCTGCAGGTGAGGGTGGAGGTGGCAGAGGAGGCTGGACAGATGTTGTTGTCCATGTGCTGCAGCATGATGGTATGAGCTGCAGGTGAGGGTGGAGGTGGCAGAGGAGGCTGGACAGATGTTGTTGTCCATGTGCTACAGCATGATGGTATGAGCTGCATGTAAGGGTGGAGGTGGCAGGGGAGGCTAGACGGATGTTGTTGTCCATGTGCTGCAGCATGATGGTATGAGCTGCAGGTGAGGGTGGAGGTGGCAGAGGAGGCTGGACAGATGTTGTTGTTCATGTGCTACAGCATGATGGTATGAGCTGCAGGTGAGGGTGGAGCTGGCAGAGGAGGCTGGACGGATGTTGTTGTTCATGTGCTACAGCATGATGGTATGAGCTGCAGGTGAGGGTGGAGGTGGCAGAGGAGGCTGGACGGATGTTAAGTCCATGTTCTGCAGCATGATGGTATGAGCTGCAGGTGAGGGTGGAGGTGGCAGAGGAGGCTGGACGGATGTTGTTGTTCATGTGCTACAGCATGATGGTATGAGCTGCAGGTGAGGGTGGAGGTGGCAGAGGAGGCTGGACAGATGTTGTTGTCCATGTGCTGCAGCATGATGTTACGAGCTGCAGGTGAGGGTGGAGGTGGCAGAGGAGGCTGGACAGATGTTGTTGTCCATGTGCTACAGCATGATGGTATGAGCTGCAGGTGAGGGTGGAGCTGGCAGAGGAGGCTGGACGGATGTTGTTGTCCATGTGCTACAGCATGATGGTATGAGCTGCATGTAAGGGTGGATGTGGCAGGGGAGGCTGGACAGATGTTGTTGTCCATGTGCTGCAGCATGATGTTACGAGCTGCAGGTGAGGGTGGAGGTGGCAGAGCAGGCTGGACGGATGTTAAGTCCATGTTCTGCAGCATGATGGTATGAGCTGCAGGTGAGGGTGGAGCTGGCAGAGGAGGCTGGACGGATGTTGTTGTCCATGTGCTGCAGCATGATGGTATGAGCTGCAGGTGAGGGTGGAGGTCACAGAGCATGTTGGAGGTGTAGTCAGGTGGATTTCTGGTTTGTGGTTCAAGCATGGAGGCTGTTTGTTTCATATTTTTGGTCTACAAAGTGTGAACATTCCCATTTCCTCAATGTTATCTTATACTTACCTTAAATCTTAAACCTAAACAACAAAGACACTATTTACAGTATTTACAGATGAAGGGGAGTGAAGACTGTAAACTCAGTTCTTAACTCTCTTCCTTGGTGGATTTCTGGGTTTTGGTTCCCCCGACACGTCTACATCAAACCTCGGAGGATGTGCTCCAGCTCCGTAGGTGACGTTCACCTGGAGCCGTCCTTCCTCGTCATAAGTCTCTGTAAACGTGGGCCGGTCCAGGCGCTCCCACAGTTGCTGTTTCAGGCGGAGCCCTCGAGCCTGGCTGTAGGGGCGCTGATGGGGGTCGTCCACCACAGAGCTGTAGAGCTGCCTGTACGTGTCCACAGAGAGCCTGTGGATCTGCACAGGGCCGTCATCGGGCAGGTCACTGGTGGAGGGCTCGGGCCTGGGGCTGGGGACCAAAGTGGAGGCCTCAGGTAGATCCTCAAGTGCAATTGCATTCTTGAGTTTGTCGGCCAATGGTGAGCGGGCACGCTTGGCAGGGCGCTGTGAGGTGGAGCGATGGACTGCTGAGGTGCGCCTCCTCTTCCTGGGAGGTTGCTCAGCAGGAGCAGGATGGTGGTGCTCTGAGTCCTGAAATACAACAACAAGGAAGATGGCAGGCTTTGGCTCTTAATAACAGATAAAATAAATCAAATCTCAGAGAGGAAAATACATGAATTATTAGCAAAGATTCAGCCAGTCCTCACAGATTAAGGATCTGTGTTCGTTTCTTATTCATGAATCAAACTTCGTCATGAGTTTGTTCTTTGGCAGCCTTTAAACTGAACCTTCACAGAGCTCGTCTCTGATACTTTCTGTTGATAGGTAACAGTTAGCTAATAGCACTTCTGCTCCCCTCAGTCATGTCTATTTAAAATTAAACCAAATGTGCATAATAATTTATTTTATTATGTTACTTCACATTAAATCTACAATATGAGCTGTACTTTCAATACCAAAAAGTTGGCTCTGGCCTGTTTGCACTGCAGTCATATCATTTTAAGAGCCTGAGACATACTGACTGCACCACCACAGTCACAGCCTGACTCGGTTAAATCTGCTGCTATTAATTTTTTAGATTAATAAAACTCGCTAATGTGCTGCCCCACAGTTTAAATAGACTCAGAGAAACTGGCAGGCATTGGAGAGATATTTTTGATCACAGTATTTATTCCTCATTTAGTCTTCCTGTATTTAATAAAACAAGCTTTGTCTGTTCAATTGCTGTGTCAGCATTTATTCTATAAGAAAAATAAAATGATTTATTTGTATTATTTTGTATTATTTTCTAACATTATTTATCAAAGTAAACTGTGCAAATCTTTAGATTTGGTATTAGTTTTAATTTTGCAAATTTGTGAAAAATAAAAGTGATTAAGTTCATTATTTAAAAGATTAACAAAAGTAATGACAAATGCCTTAATGAATGCTGATATTAGGCTATTTAAACTGAAATAAATAAGATTTCAAATTTAATACTACAACTGACTTTATTTAACTGACTGAGAAAAAAATGTTCTTCTGTGGCTGATCAAATAAAATGTAATCTTGATTTATTGTCATGAAGATTTATTCATTAGCATCTAGAACTGATCACTGAACTACCTTTACACAAAGCATCAGAAAATCCACTTTATTTTTGTTTTTGGATTATGTAAGTAAAAAGAACACCAGCAAACATCTTAAACTTTATCTGAATTTTTATGCATTTACTGAGTGATAGAACCACAGTACTCATTAATTTTGAAGGAACTTTAAAGTAAATGTTTGAATAGATAAAAGTTTGAATAAACTTTAAAATAAAATAAGCTTTTAACTAGCAGAAAATGGGGTATATGTGTTATTAAAAATGCATACTTTAAAAACAATAGGTAAGGGTATTAGTGTTTATTGCAGATGCCACAATGCAGAAAATATCAGGCTTTTGTAAAAACACATCTCTACATGCTCACAGTTAATGTCCCTAAAAAAATCAATTATTTATTGGAGAGAGTTAAGACTTGTTCAGTTTGGCATTTTAATTCTCCAAAGCAAGAAAGTTAAATGTCTTACCACTCCACTGTCACAACACGGACACCTGCTGAGGGCTCGAGGCTTTCTCTGGGACAGGCGTGCAGAGACTCTGGGCATCTGACAGTAGTCGTGGTCCTTCAGATGATGTGGCTCAACAGTCTGTAAAAGAACAAACAAGGCATCAGTGACACTGGAAATACAAACTAACAACACTTAAAGCAGCTAAATAGCTAAAGTAGCTAAATTAAAAGTGTGTTCAGAATATTTAAAACATGTCCTATGGGTGATTATTTTGACCTTTTTTAAAGAACTTTTAGTTTCTTTAAAGGGGACAACCAGGATGAGAATGAGCTGTGGTATAAAAAATATTAAACCTTCAACCCTGCTATCAGATCAAACTCTGGTCATATGCATTGTGTGTGTGTGCTCAAGAACAGGAACTCATTGATAAAATTGGATTGCTGCATAATGGTCATATGCCCAGTGGGTCTTCACTGAATTGAATTACTGCATTACGGTCATATGCACTGCATGTGTGTATGTGTACTTAGGAAGTCATTCATAGGTTGACCTAACGAACTCTGGACATATATACTGTGTGTGTGCTCAAGAAGCCATAGATAAACCAATCATGGTCCACATGTGTTTTCCTACATAACTTGTTTAGAAAGTAATGCAATTTAACTCTGGTCATTAGTCAACATGTTAGAGCAGGGGGAAGAGCTAAAGTCTCTAACAAATCATTGTCTGTCACACTGTATATATATCTTGTGTTTTCCTGAAATAAACCGAGAGAAAGGACTGACTCTACTACGCACTGGTTTGCTGTGTCTTCCTTCTCTCCCCATGATCAAGGATGCAGGCCGGGCCTGCACTGAATATGTGGGCTAGGCCCACACCCAATATGTGAGCTAGGCTCACACCTATTTAGGCTAGGCCTAACGGAGGATTAATATAATTAATCCAAGCTGCAGGGTCACGTCAGAACAATAATTATCTCATCAATATACAAGATTTGATGTTCTCATGGGGATATGATATGCCTCTGTACTTTTGATATTCACTCACAGGACACTTTATTAGGTACACCTGTTCAGCTGTTTGTTAACTCAAATAGCCAATCAGCCAATCACATGGTAGCAAATCACTGCATTTAGGTGTCATCAGAATGGAGAAAAGACTATTTTAGGGACTTTGAAAGTGGCATGGTTTCTGGTGCCAAAAGACTGGTCTGAGTATTTCAGGAACTGAGGATCTACTTAACCCACAACCTTTTCTATGGTTTGCAGAGGAGGGTAAATAACCAGTGAGCAGTTTTCCAGCAAGAAACCTCTGAGGAATGTTTCCAAGAACTCGTTGAATCCAGTGTTCATTTTGTTGACTAATAATTTTTGTCTTACAACCTATTTCCTGGCAAAAACTAGAGAGTAACTAATAAAGACAAGTGCACATGGACACAAACTAAAACTAAATTAACTGACATTTTCATCAACAAATAAAAACTAGACTAAAATGTTTGACAGAGACTTAATCCAATCAGACCTCATTTGGTCATGTAGAAAGTAGGGACAAGTTAGGAATATATTCAATCACAGCTACTTTGGTTGTGTGGAAAGGTTGGATGAGTTAAGAGGGACATCCAATCACAGCTGCCTTAGCTTGGTGGTGGTGGGATAAGTTGCGGAGCGATCCAATCAGAGCTCCTCTCTTTATGAAGTGATATATTCATGTAGAGCAGGTTCACTGTTTGTTGTCAGTTCTGGTATTGTAACTGAGATGCTCTGCCAGGTAGCCTAAATAAAGGTGACTGCATTTCACACAAAAGTTCAATTTGTTTCTGTTCATTTATTCATTCAGACTTTACTAGCATTCAATAAAGGGTTATTAGATGGTTTTATTTTTTCCAATTGTAAATCATGACTTCAGAAATTCAAGGAAACATAAAAAATGCCTTACACTTTACACTTCATATTTTAGTCGACTAAATTTACAGTAGATTTCGTCGACTAAAATGTTGTGAAATTTCATCAACCAAAACTAGACTAAAATTAAAACGATTTATGACTTATGCTGCGTTCCAGGCAACCTGTAACTCATGTTTCTCCACCTGTAACTCGTGAAAGTGCACTGGCACGGCAGTCGAACTCGTAACTTCCCACACGTGAACTCGTACCAGATCGATGTACTCCATCACTGCCTAAACAATATGGCAGCCTCTAAATAACGACAAAAGATTTAAAGTATAAGCTTCTGTTACCTTCTGCACCGTTTCCCCTCCTCCGTTTCACTCAAATGATCAAGTTGCAGGCTTCTTTGGTGATTGAAATGATTAAACATAAATCTTATAATGTCTGCCATGTTGTTTTGTTTACATACCAGAATTCCTTGTGCTCAAACTGAAGTTTTGATTTAATTTAGTTTATTAATTAGTTTAATATATAATTAATTTAGTTTAATTTGCCTGGAACGCTTTCAGGTTGGAACTCGAAGATTTCAACAGGGAAATTTCCGAGTTACGGGTTGCCTGGAACGCAGAATTAATTATGACTAAAACTAAAATATATCTAAGGCAAAAGACTATAACTAAAACTAAATTAAAAAGTGCTGTCAAAATGAACACTGCTGTTGAATCAATGCCACGAAGAATCGAGGCCCCTCTGAAGGTCCAACCCAGTACAAGCAAAGTACCTGATAAAGACGCCATTGAGTGTAACAGTGATGTAAAACCCTTCTCATAAACCCGCTTACAATGTGTGTTAGCAAAGTGTAAAATCAGAATTGATTTAGAACAATAACATCAATAATAAGTACGAAATAAAATAATAAAGAATTAAGGCACTTCTGGAGGTTCAACCCAGTATGAGTAAGATGTACCTAATGAAATGGCCAGTGAATGCAATATTAATGTGAAAAACCTTTGCATATTCTCTTTTCCAATCCAAATTACAAGGTTTTACATAAAGATGTCGAAACATTGATTTATAAAATGGAAATAATAAATCAATAACATGACAAACAGAAGTGACATCAAAAGGCATCTGAAAACAGAATATGTTCAGAAAGCTCATGTTAACCAGCCCACTTTAAAATTTACATTACTGTTTTTTTACTCATTTTTACACACCATAAATACTATTGTAAATTTAAACTGAAGTGATGAAAATACAGGAATTTCTTTAATAAAAGAATAATAGTTGTGATGAAGCATTCATTTTGTAGGTTAGTTTTGATTTGTATCGATAACGTTGTTTCAATAAATATTATTGTTAAATTTTACAGACTGGTCTTTATGGAGAAAAGCTGGACTTAGTTATACCTTATAAAATATTTACTATATTTCTGTATGACTGTTGACACCTTACTGAGGCCAATTGTGCTAAGTTAGAGTTTAACTGTGCATTTTCAGCTTGTAAAATAACTTAAACTTTTACATTCTGACACATTTTAAGCAGTTTTGAAAGATTTTCACAAAATTGTGTTCAGGAAGGAAAGATAATTGTAATCCCTTCATTCTGAATCATTAGCTACCGTTAGCTTAGCTACCTGTGATCATGAAAAAATTCATATCTTACATTTTCCATGTCAAAAGTCTGATGTCAGGCTTGATTAAATGTCAGGGAGTCTTTAATCCTTCTTTTGGTGGTAATTTTTTGGAGTACGAGTCTGATTTGTCGAAGAAATTGCAGATTGCAGCAGGAGTAAAGCTTTTTCTGTCTGTCTGTCTCTGATTTTGTTTTGTTTTGAATGAGAATCTGTTTTTAAGCACCAAACCCACGGAATGCTGGGCGGCCATTTTGTTATGATCTAAGTGACATTCCCCATGGCAACCAGGGATTTTGGTGGCCATTTTGTACATAAAACATATACATATCCATCATATTGAAAGTTATTGTAATGAATTTTACACACTCAAATATTCTGTTTTCATAATCATCAAACACTGTCAGACTATGTTCACTTTATTAAATTGTGTTGAGTTCTAAAACACAGTATGAAAATGACCAAGACAGTCTGCAGAGCGTCAGAACAATGACTCTGCAAATTGTCAAAATTAAGGTTTTATCTCTGATGTAATTGTTGGAAAAGTTCTTTTTTAACTTTTGACTCGTCAGAAACTATAAGATTAAAAGTCAACACTGTCTCATTTTGCCTATAAATGATTAATTCAACTCTGAGAGCAAGACTGTTCACCTCCACACATTACTGAAGCCAATTGTATTAACTTAGAGTTTAACTGTGCATTTTCACTTGTAAAATAACTTAAACTTTTACATTCTGACACATTTTAAGCAGTTTTGAAAGATTTTCACAAAATTGTGTTCAGGAAGGAAAGATGATTGTAATCCCTTCATTCTGAATCATTAGCTACCGTTAGCTTAGCTACCTGTGATCATGAAAAAATTCATATCTTACATTTTCCATGTCAAAAGTCTGATGTCAGGCTTGATTAAATGTCAGGGAGTCTTTAATCCTTCTTTTGGTGGTAATTTTTTGGAGTACAAGTCTGATTTGTCAAAGAAATTGCAGATTGCAGCAGGAGTAAAGCTTTTTCTGTCTGTCTGTCTCTGATTTTGTTTTGTTTTGAATGAGAATCTGTTTTTAAGCACCAAACCCACGGAATGCTGGGCGGCCATTTTGTTATGATCTAAGTGACATTCCCCATGGCAACCAGGGATTTTGGCGGCCATTTTGTACATAAAACATATACATATCCATCATATTGAAAGTTATTGTAATGAATTTTACACACTCAAATATTCTGTTTTCATAATCATCAAACACTGTCAGACTATGTTCACTTTATTAAATTGTGTTGAGTGCTAAAACACAGTATGAAAATGACCAAGACAGTCTGCAGAGCGTCAGAACAATGACTCTGCAAATTGTCAAAATTAAGGTTTTATCTCTGATGTAATTGTTGGAAAAGTTCTTTTTTAAATTTTGATGCATCTGAAACTCTGAGGTTAATAGTTAATGCAGCATTTTGCCTTTTGCTCATTTATTCAACTCTCAGAGCAAGACTCTGTTCAAGTCTACACTTACACTGCTGGGGCTAATTGTGTTAGCTTAGACTTGTGCTTTTACAGCTTGTCAAATAACTTAAAATTTTACATTTTGACATGTTTTAAGCAGTTGTGAAAGATTTTCACAAAATTGTGCTAAGGAAAGAAAGGTGATTGTAATCCCTTCATTCCAGTCATTAGCTACCATTAGCTTAGCTGCGTGTGATCATCAGAAAGTTAAAATCTTACATTTTCCATCTTGAAAGTTTGAAGTCTGTCCTAAAGAAGATCTTTAATACTTCTCGTGGTGTTAAATTTCTGTGGCTGAAGTGTGATGTGAAGAAATCTCAGATTTTAGCAGGAGTTGTACTTCCTCTGGCTGTCTCTGAATCTGCTTCTTTTGAAATGAGGACCTGAGGCTTCTCTGCAGTTACCAAAGCAACCATGGAATGCTGGGCAGCCATTTTGTTCTGATCTACATGACATTCCCCATGGCAACCTGGGATTTTGGCGGCCATTTTGTACATATAACATACATTTCCATCACATTAGAAAAATAATAATTTTATGATTTTTACACCCACAAATCTTTTGTTTTCATAATCATCAAGCACCTCCAGAGTATGTTCATTTAATTATTGTTTTATTTATTTATTATTATTTTGTCAAGTGCTTAAACACAGTCTGAAGAGCCTCGGACTGGTGACCCCGAAAATGTCAAAACTAAGGTTTTAACTTGTTTTTTTAATCTTTTACTAGCTTTAGCTTTTACTGCTAACAAGTATTATTTAACTCCTGTTTAAAATACAAATAGAGCATGTACACTCTGTGAAGAAATAAATCACCAGTCTTAAAGCAACACTAAGTAAGATTCCCGCTTTCAGCTCTCTAGGGGCCTCTATGGTCGTTGAGTGTAACTGCACTGTCATACACCAGTTTGTTGACATACAGAGGGAATAGAAGCGAGCCAACAGGACTTCCCAAGAGACAGATAAACCATGTGGACTGATAAGGTCTAGTCTGATCATGTTTCTTTAAATCATCATGTACTTACAAGTCCAACAATAAGGGCAAAATCAGCATCGGCGGACATCCCTCCTCGTCTTTCAGCTCACGCCAGCGATTGAATGCTGGGCCAGTGTTTATCACTGTCTGGGCATTCAGCTTGTTACTCTCCAGCTTTCTTTTCGTCGTCTCCTCCGATAAAACATTTCTTTTCTTTGGGTTTTTCGCTGCTTCCGCCATGATAACAATGCTACATTTAGCTTTCTTCTTCTTCTTCTTGTTTAACGGCAGGTAGCATCCAGCATCAAAAGAGCATTACCGCCACCTATTATGCAGGAGTGTGAGCCAGAGGTCCCTATTTCCATTAGGAAAATAAGTGCATATTTCCTGTAAACCAAATTCTGTTCCTGTTTTAAAAATTCAAAATCTGGTTTATATTCTCCCTTTTACCAACGTTTAGCTTTCGCCTTGAGCGGGAAGTGACGTACGCCATAAAGCAGTCACAGCAGTAGAAATTTGTAGTTTTTTGTTGTGGAAGTGTTCATAAAACAGAGGTGTCATTTGACCTGTTGTAAGGTGATGTAGGCCTACCATCACAATGATTCTGGAAATATTATATTAGAGTGGAAAAACTGCGTAGTGCTAAGGTATATTAATGTCTGTATTTCCCCATCAAAAAGTCATATTTTCTTGGCATTGCTGTAATGTTTACTATTCAAAATGTTTTTCTTCTTGTATTATTTTATCTTATATTATTCAGCTCTTTAATTCAAAGTGTTGTATTTTTGTCAGCTTTATACAAAGTGGATGAAGGCAATTCAAAGGATATAGGTCTAATTAAAAAAAAAAATCACCTTACATGTTTTTTGTAATTTTTCAACATCTATTGTTTTTATAAATGGTAAAGAATAAAGGTAACGGGTAGGCAAAGGTAATGCATGACATCAGTACAAAACTATTAGTGACAAATAAATCATTTAAAATTGAGTTGGCTGAGAAATGCAAATGAACGATTCGCTGCTAAATCAATGCAAGTTGGACTTTAAGTGCATGTTGTCTATATTAGTCCATGAAGGACATAGTCCTCATGACCTTCAGTCAGTGACCATGCCATGTTGAGTTCCCCTGTCTACAATGAGTTGTTATTGGACATTTTAGCTGCTCAATTATGTAAATAAAATCACAAGTTTAATATCATGATTAAATGGACTTGAGCTTCTATAGCATTTTTTCTTGTCTCTTTTGGCTACTCAATGCAGCACAGCTTTTTTCATGAATTCTTCTCTGACCACCCCAAACAGAGCCACTAGTGATTCTTGTGTTCATAAGTGCTTCTCTCTCCACCAGTACATCTACTAAACATTGAGGTTTAAACACACAACGGTTGTCACATTAGCATATCTTCATTTTTAAGGCTATTCTGGGAAAGTTTCTGGACTACCTTTCCTCTCTGCAGGCACAATTTTAATTGTTTGGTCAGGCTTTACATGTGGGATCTACATTGTCTGGCTTGATATTTCCAAAATGCATGATTCTCCAAAAACTATCTTCTTCATACCAAAAGGGTCAAAGTCAGATATGTCAATCCATTTATGTATCAAAACAGTTCCATAGATCACAATAGTGATTAGTATAAATCATAATATGAACTTTGAGCTTCAATAAACAGCATTTTCCCACAGTCAAAAACCATTTCTGAGTCATTCCATGGAAATAGCACAATTTGAGTCCCTCTCAACTCTTAAGATGTTTTTCATCAACTGGGTGACCAGAATTTATATTTAAACAGCTTTACATAGACATTGAAATGTCTTATTTAATACTGTGTAAAAACAAAAACTAAATTGTATCTTTTTTGAGAAAAAATATAGTTTTTTCAGTTATCACGACCTATTTTGTCATGTCCCTGATGGCCTCAATGAAAGTATACTTTAAAAATACCAGAGAAAACTATTAAAAACGTCAATACATTTTGATATCAACCTAACAATCTATTTGTGTTCTTTTGCTGGTGATGTTTTTCTACTAAATTAACAAAAAAATATTCATTAAAATCACATTATTTAGTTCTGTCCCTGGGTAACCCCTCAACCCCGTTACAGAAATGATTCCACCCCCATAAATAGAATGGTATGATCCACAATAGCATGTACATCAGAAGATGAAATCACTGAAGTCTTTTGGACAATAGGACAGTAGAGACAGGCAAGTTGCTCCCTTCTTTTCCTTTATTTTGGTCATTTATCTTGTGATATTGTGGTCGTCAAACTCAATGACTCAACACCAGTCACATGAAAAAAAGATAGAAAAAAATAACTTATGGAAAAGTTTTTTGTTATTTCAAGAATATATGTTAATTCTGGATCTCATGCATGTCATGTGCTCTCTCTCTGGTGTTCACTTCATTAAAGAGCGGCCATTTTGTCCAAAAATCACAACCCCTGTCACACTCAACCCTGTTACGTGTTTGATTGTAACGGGGTTGTGAGATTGTGATGGGGTTGTGATTTCAATACTTTGGTTGTTAATTTATCCAATTTTTAAATTAATTGTTAATATTTTCAATCAACATTCTTATACCACATGCATGCTGATAGCATCACAGGTGTTTTCAAACTTGTAATCAGTCAGTCTGTCTATTTAAAGGGTGAAAAGTAGTCACTGTGCTGTTTGGTATCGTGGTGTGTACCACATTGAACATGGACCACAGAAAGCTAAGGAGAGAGTTGTCTCAGGAGATTAAAAAGAAAATTATAGACACGGCATGTTAAAGGTAAAGACTATAAGACCAACTCCAAGCAGCTTGATGTTCCTGTGACTACAGTTGCACATACAGTATCTCACAAAAGTGATTCCCCCCATTTACATATCTGCAAATATTTTATTATATCTTTTCATGGGACAACAGTGAGGAAATGACACTTTGATACAGTGTACAGTAGTGAAAGTCCAGCTTGTATAACAGTGTAAATTTACTGTCCCCTCAAAGTAACTCAACACACAGCCATTAATGTCTAAACTGCTGGCAACAAAAGTGAGTACACCCCTAAGTGAAAGTCCAAATTGGGCCCAAAGTGTCAATATTTTGTGTGGCCACCATTTTTTTTCAGCACTACCTTAACCCTCTTGGGTATGGAGTTCACCAGAGCTTCACAGGTTGTCACTGGAATCATTTCCACCTCCCCCCATGACCACATCATGGAGCTGGTGGATGTTAAGAGACCTTGCAATCCTCCACCTTCAGTTTGAGGACGCCCTTTGAGGACATTTGAGGACGCCCTGGTCTGGAGACATGCTTGGCCAGCCCATCACCTTTACCCTCAGCTTCTTTAACAAGGCAGTGGTTGTCTGTTATTCAGAAGTTTAAGGTCCACGGGACTGTAGCCAACCTCCCTGGACGTGGCCGCAAGAGGAAAATTGATGAAAAAATGAAAAGACAGATAATAGGAATGGTAACCAAAGAGCCCAGAACAACTTCCAAAGAGATTAGAGGTGAACTCCAAGGTCAAGGTACATAAGGTCACAGGTTATGGGTCCTCCAACATGATAATGACCCAAAACACACACATACACAAACACTGGACTATTCTGAAGTGTCTTTCTATGAGCCCTGATCTAAATCCTATTGAACGTTTGTTGAAGGAGCTGAAACATGCAGTCTGGAGAAGACACCCTTCAAACCTGAGACAGCTGGAGCAGTTTGCTCATGAGGAGTGGGCCAAAATACCTGTGGACAGGTGCAGAAGTCTCACTGAGAGTTACAGAAATCACCTGATTGCAGTGATTGCCTCAAAAGGTTGTACAACAAAAAATTAAGTTATGGGTACCATCATTTTTGTCCAGACCAGTTTCATTAGTTTTTTTTTAATGATTCTGCTGAACCACAATTCAAAAGCAATGTCTGATTTTCATTAATTAATTTTAAGTATTTTTTTAAATTTATTTTTACTTTTGTCAGTTTCAAGTTATTTCAGTGACCATTGTGGGTTTTTCTTTCTTTAATGGAAGGGTTTTTTGTCCATGTGTGTAATATTGTAGTTGTCCCTTCAACCCCGTTACCATCTTCAACCCCGTTATCCTAGTCTCAACCCCGTCACACCTACATTTTCATACATTATTTTTTAAAAAAATTGAAAAAATAATGTAATGTTTGTTGACTTCTGTCTAAAATGTTGAGAGCAATCAAAAGATCATTGATTTTAATTGTGACTCTTCAGTAAAACTAAATTTTTGATGAAAAATCACAAGAGTGCTTTTACACATAGGTACATTTAAGGCTTTAGGACAGCAAAATTGTAAGCCTTTGTGTCATTTTTGTATTTACAATTATTGAATTAGTGTGGGGGACACCTGACTGATATAAAAATATTGTTTTCTTTAGAAATACATTTAATGATCACATTCAGAGAGCTTAAGTATTGTCCATAACAGGGTTGAAGAAAAACAGTGACCACATCTTGAAATAATGACCAATAATAATAGAAAACTAATGCCTGAGATGGGAAAATATGTTTTCCTGATAGTTAAAAGTGTCCTTCATGCTGTGGGATATGCATTCAAATAATACATTTTGGTCAAAAATGTGAAAATGTCGAAGTCCAATTTGGGCTATTCTCGTGGAATGACTCATATAGTCCCTGTGCGGGGTCTGCTGACCCATTGGTTATTTTTATTTGCCCGGTAATACTAGAACCCCGGCAGCTGTTAACCCAACTAGCGTTAGCATTCGTGATAGCTGTTAGCCCAACTAGCAAAATCATCCATGATAGCCTACCATTCGGGGTACAAAACAAACAAAAAAACAACTTAAACCTGCTGAGCTTGAATAAATGTTTGAAGCTCAGCAGAGGGAGACGATGATGAAGAAACTGACCTGATGAAGGTCAATCATTAACTTCATCTCTAGTAAAGGAAAAGGGGAGGAGAGACTCTGAGGAGGTGAAACAGGTTTGAGTGAAAACACAATAAAACAGTAAAGGTGATATCAGTCAGAGCTCAGACTCCATTTGAAGTGGACTAACTGAAGCAGAGGGACAAACACTGATCTGAGACAGGGTGAGTGTTCATGCAGTCTGAATATTTCTCTACTGTTTTAATGTCTGGATGATCAGTTCAGTGAAGTGAGTGAATGCTGAGTGATGCTCTTTAAAATGAAACACAGAGACACTGATATAACAGACATGCTGCTCAGTCAATGTGAGGCTCTTTTCTCTCCTTTAATTCTGTTATTTGTATTTATGAAGCTTCACATTAAAAATCAAGTCTCTGTACGGCGGCTTTATCACTGTAGCAGACTCCTCTCTCTGTCAGCCATGTGATTTGTTCAGATATATTTAAAGACTGTTTACAGAGTGAACTGCTGTACACCCTGAAACATCCTCATTAATCTGTGCTCTCTTTGACATGAACAGGAATGATAGTTTTGTCTCATATTTTGATTTTAAAGGCAGTATTTCCTGAACTCTTGACGTCCTCATGAGAAAATAATGTCACTCTTAAAGTGTTCTCACTAAATGGAGCCTCAGTTCTTCATCTAGAGCGACCAAAGGTCTGTTTTATGGCACTTTAATCTCTACAAGCATGACGGACTTTGCTTCATATCCTTGTAGATACAAGCACTGCTCCATAAATCATGACCACTGTTTAATTATTAACACATGGATTAAATAGTTCAGGCTTTAATTCAGATCATGTGCCACTAGAGGGCTCTCAATCAAAACAATAACAAAAGATGACTGTTAGGTTTGCAGGGAATCATGGGAGTGATTTCCTGCTGCCCTCTTCCCTCCCAAAACAACATGACATGTTTAGGTTTGTAGCTTTAATGGATGAAACGACGTCATGTTACAGTACGAGTCTGCGTCTGCTGTCATCATTTTATATTATTACACCTCACAGACTGAGCCAGCTAATGTTTACTCTTAGCGTTAACTATCAGGGTCAACACAAGGGCCACAACAACTCAATAAATATTGAACTTAGGGCCGGGAAATACGGTCTGAAAATAAAACACTTGATTCTTTAACAGAAAACTAATTTGCAGATTTTATTGGATTTTTACCTCTCGCAGTGACAGAAAACAAGTTTAATAAAATTTAAACATGTTACCAAAGAAAACTGAAGTTTCCTCTTTGAGTCAAAGAGCAGCTGTGATGTTGTTATCAGAGGTAAACCATGTGGTCTGGACATGAGGAGGCTCGTCTACATTAATGAGCTCATATTTCACCTTAACTGGGGTTCAGACATTTATTTTCAATAACTGTTTGATTATTGGTGCGTCACATTCACCTCAGAACTCAGACGTCTGAACTGGGAATCACGTCACATCCCAGTTAAACGTGTTCCAGGTCCCAGCTCGTATCCTCGGGTACCTGAAGATCGTCCCACTTCCAGAGTATAAACTCAGACCAAAGGGGGCGCTCCCAGTGACATCTCTAATTTAAACTCATGTTTCCTGATATCAGAGACTCAATGGACACACCATTAGTTATGCTAACATTACAAATGCTAATGTTCAAATGGCCTCTAGACTTTATTTACTGAGTCCCCCTGATCCAGCTGTATTCTCAGTCAGTCTGAGACGCTCTGTTAGAGCTCCTGTACCTTTAAGGCTCTCTTCCCTCCATGGGCCCAGTCCGCTCTGATTGGTTGATCAGTCTACTCTGTGGTTATTGGTCAGTTCAGTGCTGCTCTGAACCATGTTGTCAACAACATATTCTGCTGTCTCTGCTCTGCACTGGGCCGACTGGGCTGGATTATGGAAAATTAATAATCACAATTATGTTGATTGATATTGAGATCACAATTATTAAGCACAGCATCTGTGACAAAATTTAAAATACTTAAATAAATCAGATTATATTGAGATGCAGTCGCAACAAATCCTGCAAATCATATGGTATTTTCTTAAAAACTGTTTGAAATGTCTGGCACTAATAATATAACAGGACTGATTTTACAGGGAAACAATTAAAGAACAACATGATCAGCCTACAATAAACCCAGACAAGTCTATAGACGATTTTTCAGCTCTGGTTCGATCCCCAGTCGGGCAGGGCCTTTCTGTATGAAGTTTGCATGTTCTTCCCGTGCGTGTGTGGGTTCTCTCCGGGCACTGTGGCTTTCTCCCGCTGACCAAAAACATGCTCATTAGGTACATTGGTGACTCTAAATTGCCCCTAGGTATGAGTGTGAGCATGAATGGTTGTCTGTCTCTCTATGTGGCCCTGTGATTGACTGGTGACCGATTCAGGGTGTACCCCGCCTCTCGCCCAATGACAGCTGGGATAGGCTCCAGCTCCCCCGCAACCCTGAAAGGGATAAGCAGTATAGAAAATAAATGAACGAATGAAACCAGTAAATTAAAATGACTCCTTTCTGTCCAAACACTGACTTTACTGTCAAATCATCTTCATGAGATGAAAGTGTTGGACCAGTTTCTCTCGGGGCCGCAGCACTGAACTGATATTAAAGCTCCAGACTGAGAGCAGGTGTCCCAGTGAAGACAAAGAGGAGCAGCAACAGTTAAACAGAAGTGTGTGCTCTCAGGTAGACTGGATCAGTGAGCTCATGTTGATCCACAGAGTTCTGGTCCCTCAGGGCTTCATCCTGGAGCTTTGCCTCTGTGTGTGGAGCAGGTCTGCACAACACTGAACTTCACCATGAGGGGTTAATAAAGTCTGTCCTCCTCTACTTCTTCTTTGGTTAATAAAGTCTGTCCTCTTCTTCTTCTTCTTTGGTTAATAAAGTCTGTCCTCCTTTTCTTCTTCTTTGGTTAATAAAGTCTGTCCTCCTCTTCTTCTTCTTTGGTTAATAAAGTCTGTCCTCTTCTTCTTCTTCTTTGGTTAATAAAGTCTGTCCTCCTTTTCTTCTTCTTTGGTTAATAAAGTCTGTCCTCTTCTTCTTCTTCTTCTTTGGTTAATAAAGTCTGTCCTCTTCTTCTTCTTCTTCTTCTTTGGTTAATTATTGCCTCTTTATAACTTTATGGTTTCAAATTCCCGGCACTGTCAGTTAATCCCCTCTGTTGTTTTCTGCACATGCTCAGTAGGATCTTCTCTTTGCTGACTGACATGAGAGATCATTTTACCACGGCTGATTTGAACCAAAGAAATGTTTGAACACAGGCTGTACCTGTTTGACGTGACACAAAGTTTATTTACAGTCTAAAGTTTTGATCACTGTGAGCTCAGACGAGGATTATCAGCTGTAAACTTCATTAATCTCATTAAAGTGACAAGTTTTTGTCTGATCAGTTTCATTCCTGCAGAGTCATTGATAAATTCATGAGGACTGATTCTGACTGGTGACCCACGATGAGGGTGATTTTCAGTTCATTTGAACAAAGCTTTTCTAGTTTAAGGGCAGCACAGCAGGTAGTGTGAGTGACTCACAGCAAGAAGGTTGCTGGTTTGAACCCTGTGTGGTACAGGGAGTGTGGGGTGAGCATGTTCACACTGTGCCTGTGTGGGTTTTCTCCAGCTGCTTCAGCTTCCTCCCACAGACCAAAAACATGCTTGTTAGGTGAACTGGTACCTCTAACTTACCCCTGGGTGTGGGTGAGTGTGTGAATGATTGGTCTCTCCATGTGGCCCTGTGATTGGCTGGTCCAGGGTGCACTCTGCCTCTCCCCCATGTCAGCTCTGACCCTGAAAAGGATCAGCGGTACAGCAGGGTCCTGTTAGCTGAATAATATTTGACAGATTTGTTGATAATGTCTGAATGTTTGTGAGGCTGTCCGTCATCATGATGGACTGAAAAAGAGAGAGGATCCAGTGTGCCTTCATACTCCTGCAGACACAAACCCTTCCTGTTTGTTACACCACAGGATCCTGGAGGAGGTCATTTAAACTATGACCCCCTTCAGAGTTGATGACAATCACTGTGCTGACACTCAGAGCTGTTGACTGCATCACTCTATCCACAGACTGGCTCAGGAGCTGTGAGTCCACAGGTCAGTCTCAGGTTTCAGGAGCTGTGAGTCCCACAGGTCAGTCTCAGGTTTCAGGAGGTGTGGGCCCCACGGGTCATTCTCAGGGTTATGGAGCGGCCCCTGCAGCAGGGCGGCTCTCTGCAGGACTTCCTCCTGCTGCAGTGTGAGCCTGCAGTCACAGTTAACCCTTCATTCAGGGAGTCTGACTGTGTTTTTCAGCCCCAAGAATCAGTTCTGAGTAAAAAGGGTTTGGTGCCCATTTATTTGACTTCTTATCCAAACGGATGGATGGAGTGCACAGATGTTCAGTTTGTCAGATCGTCTTCCTCACTTCACGCACAGACGTGCAGACTGTAAACATGATTTTATACCTTTAATATTATTAGGTCTTATGCAGAGGTCACATTAACCTAATTTGTAGTTTGTCAGTTTGGCGGACAAGGTCGTCACTTTTCCCTAATGCCACATTTTTATCCGTCATTTTTAATTTTCCTTTCTGATTCCAATTAAACATATTTTAAATGACAGCAGTCACATAGTGACACAGCTTCATCATCAGTAACCTCTCATCTAAAAAGCAGTCTTACAGTTACACACACACAGACTGAACATTTATCTTGAACATCCTTTTCCCACACTGAAAGTGGAGCATGTCTGTGTCTCCAGCAGGATGATCCATGCAAGTGTAAGATTGCATTTAACCTCGTGTGGTTTTTCTAATTTATTAAGATTCTTTTTGACCAGTCTGTCAGTTTTTATAGCAGCAAAAGCAGTGTAGTCGGTTTGATTCAGTGCTTCAAATTTCAAAACTTCACCACTTTCAGCACTGTTCGGCCTACTTTGTGAAACACAGGTGTTATCCCAACCAAATTGTTCGTAAAACAAATCATTTTCTTAAACCTGATATGGTACAAATTATAAAATCATGTCCAGTCTGTAAATCTGCGTGTAAAGTTAGGAAAATATATTTAAAAACTGAAAATCTGCACAATCCATTGATCTGAGAAAATAACCAAGAAAATAATAAGATAATTAGGTGAAGAACACTTCTAACCTATAACTGAATAATTTATTGTGATATCAAGCACATGCTGCAGCCGGAGAAGAATTTGCAGCCACACGGGCCGCTCTAGTGCCCTGTGACAGACCTGAAGTATCACAGCTCCTAAACCTGCTCTCAGTGTGTAGAGAGTGTGACGCAGTCAGCTCTGAGTGACAAACTGAGGGATTCTGGCTATGAAGGGGATCTTTTTACTTAGGTTAAAGTACCTCCTCCACGAAGAGCACAAAACAGAGAGGGTTTACCTTATGAGTGTGTCTGCATGAGTATGATGGCACACTGGATCGTCCCTCTTTTTCCAGTCCATCATAACAACAGACAGCCTCCAAATCCTTCAGTCATTCATCAAAAATTCAGTCAGTGATGGAAAATATTCAGTTAATGCTACCCCTGGTCTTATGAATAATTAAATAAGACATGCTGACTCACAGCAGGACTTCACTGCTTTTGTTACAATTAGAACTGCAAATGATGACCCACATGTAGAAATCCCCAAACACACTCAGGGTTGAAGGCTGTTGTCACTGCCCACAGACTGAGGTATCTTCATGAGCTGTGCGTTAGGGATGTGTGGCACACGGAGATGCTTTTACCACCTTTCTGTGCAGATGTGTCTCAAAACAAACAGTGTCTAAATGAAGGAGCAAGACAGAAACAGAATTAAGCAGTAAGAGTGAAACTCAATGCCTGCAGAGAGCTGGAGGTGGCCGTGCTGCAGGATTCATAAGAGATGAACCATGAAACAGGTGATCAGAGCGTCTTCTCCTGCTCTCTCTGCCATAAAGCATCTACATTTGACTCTGATTTGGTGTAAGTGTCAGTTTTCTGTTCAGCACTTCAGTCTGAGCTCTTCACTTGCTGCATTATTTAGTCGCTGTGACTCACAGTGCTTAATTGATGTCGGTTAAAGCCCCTCTAATGTGTGGCTCATGCTAGACTGGTCCTGTCCTCTGGAGGGCGCTCTCTACCACAGAAAAGGCTGAAGACGGGAGGAGTGGATAGTCCCTTGTGTTTAGTGTCGTCTTCTTCTGGCTGTAAACTGACTTTATGGTCTTACTGGAGCCTTTGTATTCTGTAGAGCAGACTTTGTGGATGCACAGACTCTCTGAGTGTGAAGGTCAGATTTCATGATGAGGGATAAGGGGGATTTCTACAGTTTATTGGGATGTGAATTTCAGGATGTTTGTGTCGTTGCCTGCTGTATTAATACCCGCAGAGACTTGAGCTTATATTTCTGTTTTTATGTGCAAAACCACACCTGCTGACAGATACAGTCTGATTTGGGAATAAGTGCTGTGTGTGTTGCTGTGCCTTT
Organism: Cetoscarus ocellatus; assembly: GCA_037902135.1. Classification (NCBI taxonomy): domain Eukaryota; kingdom Metazoa; phylum Chordata; class Actinopteri; order Labriformes; family Labridae; genus Cetoscarus; species Cetoscarus ocellatus. Next base: position 75,423 of record JBAMNC010002147.1, on the reverse strand, counting down.
ATCTGGAACATTTAGTTCCTCGGGGTCCTGTCGTCTCCATTCTGACTGATGAACCAGAGTGAACGCCCATCCTAAGGATCAGCATCACAGTCGCACTGACCCTCCTCCTTCACGCCAGGAGACATTCTCCCTACAGACGACATGCAGCAGTTGATTTAGAAAAACCTTTTGATTCTGACTCATTTATAATTCATCTCTGATCAACTTCATGTTCAGTCACTACTCAGTCACCAACATGATATCAGCTGCTGTCCTGTGTTACTTAGACTTTGTGTGCAGAGCTCTGCAGGGCTGGGAGATACATGCAGTTTTTGAAAGATACTGATATATCTTCAAATTAGACATAAGTTTAGACAGTTTAGTTTTTATTGATATAGTTGTTGCTGTCCTAAACAAAGGCTTGATGATAAAATGATAAACAACTTTCAAGATCTCAGAAGAGCAGCAGAATGACGAGTTCTGTTGAGAAAGCAAAAGAGGCGGCAAAAAAGTTTGATGGCCTTTTACATTATCAATACAAAGTACAACATCACCGAAGCTCCCTGAAGCCTGTTTTATGCTCGATGCATCTGTGAGCCAGCAAGTTTCCATGCTGCAGCGTGATGTCAAACATTTGGACACAGCCCTTCATGGGGGTCTGCACAGCCAGTTCTCACCAGACCATGAACATCCCAAAAATTTTACTGGTTAATTTAACAGGGAGAATCTGCTGCTGTCACTGGTTCAGAAATCAGCTCCAGATATATTTCTGAATATATTCTCATACAACACGTCCTTCTTCATCTCTCTGTGGCTTTGTCCTAACAGACACTACATGGACGTCATGGACCTGAGTGTCTTTAGTTCTGTTCTCGTACCTCTGACCACTCAAAGTGCTTTAACACCACAGCAGTGGGAGCAACTGGGGGTTAGGTGTCTTGACCAAGGACACATCAACATCTGAGAGCCAGAGTTTGGTTCAAACTCTCAACCTCTTGAATGATGGTGGCAAGAACTACCAGACTGAGCCCCTGACATATAACAGGTACATCATTGTCCCCCCGTCCTGTCCTCTCTTCATTCAGCAGATGTATAGACCTCCTCCTCTCTCTTTTTTGTCTCAGTAAATGAACACAGCAGCTCCTCCTCAGGGTTCTCCATGTTGACAAGGTCTTTTTTTCACTAACTTCACTGAAACCGTGCAGTAATCCTGACTTTTTCCAAAGAAACTACCCTGAGAAGTTTGTGAGAAGTTGATTTTGGAAACTTTGGTAAGAAAAAAAAACAGATGAATCAGATTTTTACTGATCTTGAGCTCTGGACTGTTGAAGAAGTGTTTTAATAAAATATGTGTGTCTTTGAATATTCAGCTGTTTGACCTCCTCTGAATCTTTTCCCTGTAAATTGTTAAAGAACTCACTGTTGTCTGAAAAACTGTATTTGTCACAGTGATGTGAGGCCATGACAGACATTTAAACACTAATGTAGTACAGAACAAACATTATTGATCCTGTGGGCATTAACAGAGGCTGTTGTTCATTTCTGTCCATTTCATAACCACATCAAAACTCCTCAGTGTGTTCACACTGACCCCCATAGCACAGATGGATGTCAGGCCCTGGGTCTGTCCTCAGGCTCTCTCTCTTGAAGAAGGACTCCAGGATGAGGTCCAAATGTCTTTATTCAGAGTGAGAACAGCAAAGACAGTAAACATGTAGATGCTTTAACCCACAGCAGGTCTTCTTTGGGGCAGCAGAGTGTTCAGATGAAGTGCAGCTTCAGGTCCTCTTCTAAAGCCAAGGAGCTCCAGCTGAACTAAAGCTCTGTGCTTTGAGGAAAATTCACTTCTTTGAGATGAATGTTGAACTTTCTGAGGACCACAGTCTTTGTCTAAGCTGATCCAGATCACTGTTAGATTTGGTGAGCATCTGTCTGAACCTGCTGAGCTTGAATAAATGTTTGAAACTCAGCAGAGGGAGACGATGATGAAGAAACTGACCTGATGAAGGTCAATCATTAACTTCATCTCTAGTAAAGGAAAAGGGGAGGAGAGACTCTGAGGAGGTGAAACAGGTTTGAGTGAAACACAATAAAACAGTAAAGGTGATATCAGTCAGAGCTCAGACTCCATTTGAAGTGGACTGACTGAAGCAGAGGGACAAACACTGATCTGAGACAGGGTGAGTGTTCATGCAGTCTGAATATTTCTCTACTGTTTTAATGTCTGGATGATCAGTTCAGTGAAGTGAGTGAATGCTGAGTGATGCTCTTTAAAATGAAACACAGAGACACTGATATAACAGACATGCTGCTCAGTCAATGTGAGGCTCTTTTCTCTCCTTTAATTCTGTTATTTGTATTTATGAAGCTCCAGATTAAAAATCAAGTCTCTGTACGGCGGCTATATCACTGTAGCAGACTCCTCTCTCTGTCAGCCATGTTATTGGTGCAGATATATTTAAAGACTGTTTACAGAGTGAACTGCTGTACACCCTGAAACATCCTCATTAATCTGTGTTCTCTTTGACATGAACAGGAATGATAGTTTTGTCTCATATTTTGATTTTGAAGGCAGTATTTTCCTGAACTGTTGACGTCCTCATGACAAAATAATGTCTCTCTTAAAGTGTTCTCACTAAATGGAGCCTCAGTTCTTCATCTAGAGCGACCAAAGGTCTGTTTTATGGCACTTTAATCTCTACAAGCATGACGGACTTTGCTTCATATCCTTGTAGATACAAGCACTGCTCCATAAATCATAACCACTGTTTAATTATTAACACATGGATTAAATAGTTCAGGCTTAAATTCAGGGCATGTGCCACTAGAGGGCTCTCAATCCAAACAATAACAAAAGATGACTGTTAGGAAAAAAGATGAAAAATGAAGGATCTTGAACCAAATGCTGCCTTTGTAAGTTTTTATTACAAAAGGGAAAATACAGCCTTGCAAGTCTGGAGACAATCAAAGGAACAGAGATGGGCGGTCCATCACCTGCAGAGAAAGTCTGAAGACATGGGAAGAAGAGCACACATTTAAAGCATAGCAATTCAAGGATATGTGTGTTTGGTATGTGTGTATGTGTGCTTGTGAATGTGGGAGTGTGTGCGTGTAGAGGTACGTGTGTGTTTGTGTAAATCCAAAGACGCTGTCCCGGCGCCGTCTCTAAATTATTACACACAAACAGCTGATATTATAGTTGGAACTATGTGTGTGGACCAAGGACAAGGACATCCGTGCACCGTTCAGCTAATCCATGTGTATGTTATTAATCTCATCTATGTGTGAGACTCTGCTGAAATAACTTAAACCGTTCAAATGCTGATGAAGTGAAGTGAAGGTCTTTATGTGAGATGGGAGCTCATATGTGTCTGGTGAGACAGAAATGTGAAGTGTAACTCAAATGTGAAGTATAAGCATGCATCAGAGTAAAATTTCCACAGCACAGGGAACCATGGGAGTGATTTCCTGCTGCCCTCTTCCATCCCAAAACTACATGACATGTTTAGGTTTGTAGCTTTAATGGATGAAATGGCGTTGTTACAGTACAAGTCTGTGTCTGCTGTCATCATTTTATATTATCACACCTCACACACTGAGCCAGTTAATAATGGAGTCGGAACAGTCTCAATAAACTCAAATGTGCACAGAAGGACTCACAAATTCATTTCAATGCACACACAAATGCATATCAACTCATATAAATCACTGATTCTTGAGAGTTGGGCAAAACACATTTAAAAAAGCATTTTTTAAAAATGCATAATACATTCATTAGAGTTATATACTTCTGCGTAGAAAGGTCTTAGCTGTATAACTGTGTAAAGGAACAGGTTCTAAGTAAAAAACCATTTTCAACAAATAAACATGTTTCCCTTTAGAACTCGATTTGTGTCATCTCCGTCAGACTCTCTGAAAAGTATGCAATTTTTATTCTTCCAGTCCAAAAAAAATCTAAGTTCTGAAGTATGTTGTAATCGTGCTTAGATACTCTCGTATGTAGTAACATTTAATATATAAACTTAAATTGTGATTTCAAACTATTCTGAAAACCCAGATTTCCAAATATTTGGATTTTCAAACTTTGTTTTTAATTTTAATGTCATAAAAACGATTTCCCTAAATAAGTAAGACATAAGGGGATGTAGCTCAGTTGGTGCTTTATTACATAAACAACATACACTGAATGAAGATTTATTTTTTCTCTTTACAAATTCACAAAAACATACATTTGACGGTGTTGACAAAAAACTGACGGTGTTGAAAAAAACACGTGTGCATTGGGGATTTATGAGAAAATGTGTTTTGTGTGCACAGACGGAGGTGACAGTAGATGTAGAACTTACTACTGATCTTAAATTGAACAGCCTTCACATTGATTTAAAATAAACACTGTACATACATGTTTCCAACCATCAACAAAATAATAATGGAGAGCAGGGGTCCTCCTCCTCCTCTCCGTCTGTCTTCATCTATCGCTCCTACACCACCTCCTGCTCTCCTCTTTCTCATCTACCTCTTCTCTTTCTCTCCTCCTGTGTCTACTTCTTCTCTCCTACACTTCCTTGTTCTCCACCTCTGATCCTGTGGTTATCTGGTGCCTTTCTGGTGTGAGCCCTTTGACTAACTGGGCAAAAATGAGACCTGTCAGTGAGATGAAAATTCAAATTCATGTCAGTTGTTCTGTTGCTTGGTTTCATCATGATTTTCTTTTTTAAAGTAGCATATGTGTGTGTTTTTATGTGTATGTGTGGTTGGGTGTGTATTGGGTAAGAGAGAGAGGGTGTGATTGCTCTGCACTGCCTACTTCATTCAGTGTGTTTTCCTTAACAGCGGTACTGCAACACAAAATATGTACTTAGAAACAGGCTCAATTAGCTTACTTAAGATTTCATTTTTGTCTGACCTTCACTCATGCCTTGTTGAGCAACAGGTGTTGGACATTCTCATGCTTGATTAAGTCTGTCACATCAGGGGCTTTGCTGTAGATCTCTCATGTTCTTGATCTGACTGCATTTCCTATTACGAGGGCTGATTGGTAAGTTGTGAGCCTTGTATTGAAGAAGATAAGCAGGGATGTCCTTTTTCAGCTCTACTATTCCCTGACTATATACTGTGTACCCGAAGACTGGTGTCATTTGGTCAGTTTATGTCGAAGAGGTAGCACTCTAAAGTAAACAAGGCAGGTGACTTTTGCAAAATGGACAAAATGCCCCTGTTCACAAGTCTGTCATTGCCATGGCTGCCATTAAAGATTGAGGCTTTGAATTGATTGAGCATCCACCTTATTCGCCTGATCTCGCTCCATCAGACTTTCGTCTATTTCCAAAACTGAAAAGGCCATTTCAGGTACCCACTTTCGGTCAGATGATGAAGTCATACATGCAGTGGAGGACTTTCTGAACGGTCAAGAAAAGGACTTCTTTAAAGTGGCACTGAGGCCCCTAAACATCGCTGGCTAAAGTGTATAGATACTGAAGGAGATTATGATGAAAAATAATGCAATATGTCTGCCAGAAGTGAAACCCTTAAATATGAGGCTCACAGCTTATCAATCAGCCCTCAGAGTTTTACTATAATTTCTTCAACTGGGCAGAACCAGAGGTTGAACCTTTACTGTTGGACCATGGGTATGCAGAAACTTCACTGCAGGGCTGTCACAGCTGGGGGAGGGGCAGACACTTCCTCAAACCTACAGAAGTAGGTGTTCAGTTCATCTGCCCACTTTTGGTCCCCGGCTGTCTGGGAGTTTGACTCCTGGTGGCCTGAGATGGTTTTTAGGCCTTCCCAGACTCCCTTGATGTTTCTCTCCTGCAGCTGTTCCTCCATCTTCTTCCTGTATCCGTCCTTCTCCTCCCTGATTTTCCTCCTCAGCTCCCTCTGGACAGTCTTCAGCTCCTCTCTGTTTCCTGACCTTTTATCCATGAGGAGATGGGAGCAGAGGATCTGATCAATATGATGATTACCAAAATATGAGGCCATCAGCAGCTTAACATGCTCCTAACATGGAGGAGACGAGACCTCTGCAGCTGAAGAGATCTTTGATCATGAAACATGGACTGAACTGAAGTTCTGTTTTCTTGTCTGAGACATGACTGGATTAAAACGTTAGCGGCGGCTCACAGACGTTTAAAATCCTCAAGCATGTGAATGGATAACTGAAATCAGCCCTAGACTGTAATCGTTACCCCAAAACTCATCAGTGTCCTGTCCCTACACACAAACACACCTCATCTCCACCTCAGTCAGTAAACGTGCTGGACAGACACACAGACAGACCGCCTCCTGTTCACTCCTTTTCTTCATCAGTGCTCATCGTTAAAAACACGTAGAGACAAAAAGTCATCAAGTAAAGCTGGACCACCGCTTCAGTGTCGTCTATATCAGGAGAAAATGACCAATGACTTTATTTATCTGTTCTGTTTTTTTACATTTTCCTTTTTAATGTCTTCAGACTCTGAGTTGGTCTTAAAAGATCCAGAACTGATCACAAAGAGCCTCTGATCACACAACATGGACTCACTGCACTGTAAAGACCCTGACAATGATCCGGCTCACACCGAGTCAGGCCCTGCTTTAATGATGGATTTGACTCACTAACTGATGACTGTCATTGAACTCTTTTATTCTTGGCTGCTTCCCTTTGGGGCAGTAAAGGTTTCATTCATTCATTCATGCAGCTGAAGAGCAGCAGTTTGATTCTGCTGTTCTGCTGCATTCAAGTTCCTCACTGAAGGAGCCGATCGACCAACACAGATCAATATCAGACCATATCTGATCAGAAAGTGACGCTTGACTGAAATAATGCTGTGTTCCAGTTGTATTGGAATTTCCCAATCAAATTTCTGAGTTCCATACGGAAAATTTCATCTGGAACATCCCATAGGGAGGAATTTTCTACTGGGAAGTCGGGGATCCTCACCACCCCCCAGTTGACTATCAAAGATGGCTGCCCCCAGTGTAAACAGTTATTAAGCTCCTGTAATATTCTGTTTATCAGCACTTCTGACTCGTGTTTGTCACACCAAATCAGCCGTATACATAGTATTGTTCCGTGTTTATATGTAGAAATACTGCTATAGTGTTATTTATGTTCCTCATGTGGTATGTGTGAACTACTAGCAGCAGCTAACACAACAGCTAACAGTAGCCTTGTAGATCAGTGAGTATTTTTTCTGACTTTGTAACTAAAACGCTGATAACTCGGAGATGACGTCATTCCCAATCCTCTCTTCCCAGTTCTGATGTAAATGGAACGCAGCGTAAATACCTGTAGTCACTGACATGGATCACCTGAAGATTAACCCCATGCTGACCTTAGAGGTCATCACTGCCCACTCATCCGTCAGTCTGCTCCTCCTGCTCCTCCTGCTGCTCCTCCTCCTCCTTCTCCTCCTGCTGCTCCTGCTCCTCCTGCTCCTCCTGCTCTCTGTCCTCCTCTTAAATAAACTCTGGCAGAATCCACAAACGTTGTTTTCAGTCCTTTAAGTCAAAAATCTGAATCACTGATGAAGTCGGAGCTGAAATTCACTCTGAGACCAACAGGAGAAAAGATCATCAGCTAAGATTATATTTTTAAATGTCTTTTATTTCTTCTTTTATTTGCACTCTTTTTCTTGTTCAATAAAATGCAACATTTTTTTTCCATTTTTGTCAAAAAATGAGTTAATTCTCATAAATAATGAATGAAAGAGTCATTAGGTTGTATAATTCAGACGTCCTGACTGCAGGAGACTTTCCTGCTACATGAGATCTTTTTCTTCTGCTTTGTTAAGCAAACACTCAAAACCTTTTTAAACCAAACACGTAAAATGATCAGTAACAGTATTAGCTGATCTCATGAACAGGTATTATTGATCAATATTGTCCAAAGAGAAGCCTGATCAGGACATCCCTATTATCTACTGAAGTGTTTTAGAAATAACAAAGTAAAGATGAGACGCTGTGTGTCGTGGAGACTGAACGTCTGAGTCCAGCTCTTCAGTTTTTGTTATTAAAGAGCTGGACCCTGAAAGATCAGACAGCAGCTGATTTTCTTTTGTTTATTTATTTATTCATTTAGTAAGAATCATGTCAGAGAATTATGATCTCATGTCCCAGAGAGAAAATGATCATCAGCAACATTTAACAAGAACTGTGCAGCCTTAGTGAGTTCTTCATCTGAAAGATCTGTATTTATTATAGGCCGAGTCATTCTTCAGATAATTTTAACAATCCAGCAGCAAAAATTCAACAGTTTATGGTTCAAGGCTTCTTATTCTCTTTATTAAGTGAAGGATTGTAGAAATGAACAAGAAGAAAGAAGTGATGTCTCTAAAATCCTCTTCAGTTCTACAAACAGACCAGAGTCAGAACAAACTGTCAGAAGTTTAGTCTGACCTGAGGAGCTGAGATGTGAGGTTTGACTTTCTCCATCCAGAACATTCCTCTGTTTGAGTCTCTGCTCCTCTTCTCTGTCCACAGGTTGATTTACCTGCATGCACCTCAGATATTGTCCTCTGGACCACCTCAGAACCAGAAGATGGAGGATCAAGACTGCAAAGAGAAGGACGGAGCAAAGTCCCCCCAGTCCAGAGCTGTCTCTAGGAAGAGGGACTGGTCTGAAGCCTTCAATCAAGACTTCAGTAATGAACCAGGACCAGGACCAAAGCGCCCCATGTCCAGTGCTGTCTCTGTGAAGAGTGACTGGTCTAAAGATGAAAATCTGGACTTCAGTAATGAACCAGGACCAGGACCAAAGCGCCCCATGTCCAGTGCTCTCTCTGTGAAGAGTGACTGGTCTAAAGACGAAAATCTGGACTTCAGTAATGAACCAGGACCAGGACCAAAGCGCCCCATGTCCAGTGCTGTCTCTGTGAAGAGTGACTGGTCTAAAGATGAAAATCTGGACTTCAGTAATGAACCAGGACCAGGACCAAAGCGCCCCATGTCCAGTGCTCTCTCTGTGAAGAGTGACATGTCTAAAGACGAAAATCTGGACTTCAGTAATGAACCAGGACCAGGACCAAAGCGCCCCATGTCCAGTGGTCTCTCTGTGAAGAGTGACCGGTCTAAAGATGAAAATCCAGACTTCAGTACTGAACCAGGACCCTCAGATTCACGGTAAGAGAACTTCTTTAAACCAGCAGACAGTTCAGATCCTGAACTTCATGTTCAAAGATTAAGAGTTGTCACTGTACCAGAATATTTAGTTTATATTTTTTAGTTTAGGTCTTTATTTCATTCTGTTAGTATAAAACATTCAATACAAACAAAGAAAAATCTCAAACATGAGAATGAAAAGGAGCAGAATGAAGAAAAATCTTATAAAGTCTGCCCCTTTCTCACAAGATATTAATTAATGAAACACATAATACAAATAAACAAGAGCTGCAGACGAACATGCCTTTTTACAGTTCATTATTTCTTATTATCAAAAACAACCAACAAAACAAACAAAAGGTCCACATGTTAATTCACATTTTTCCACTAAACAAACATAGCAAGACTTAGATGAACACGTGTCCCTGTATTTACTCGACATACTGGCTTTGATAGTTTTTTTGAAGAGAAAACTTGATCGAGCTTCTTTGGTTTCTTTGTTCAGATTGTTCCTTAAACTGATTCCTCTCACTGTAACACAGCGCTCCTTCAGTTTAGTTCTGAATCTTGTTTCTTAAATATTTCAGATCCTTTTAAATTATAACAACTTTCTCTTTTTTCAAATTGGTTCTGGATGTTGATTGGTAAAATTCTCTTATGAGCTTTATACATAATCTTCAGCATACTGAGATCTACTAACTCACTGAATTTCAACAACTACAATTTAACAAGAAACGGGTTTGAAGGATCTCTGTATTGACTTCTATTAATAATTCTTATGGCTCTTTTTTGTAAAATGAAAATTGGCTGGATGGAAGTTTTACATGCATTCCCCCACACTTCAACACAGTAGGTCAGATATGGAAGGATTAATGAATTATACAAAAGGTGCTTTATCATCCAAGTAATCCTTTACTTTGTGTAACATAGCAATCGCTTTTGTTCACTTTCATTACATTAATATGGGATTTCCAAGTCAGATTATCATCAATAATAACACCTAAAGAGGATATTTGAGACCTCTTTGAGATCTTAAACCTCAGAACTCTTCTCTCATCCAGTCCATCAGAGTCTGATAGATGGTTTGTGTCTCAGGGGAGGGGCCTGAAGTTCTCCATAGTTTCCATGAAACTGGGGGTTGACATAGACCAGGTTCAGAAAATGTCCCTCATCCAAAGGTTCAGAGCTTCATGATGTCTGACTTATGATCTAACAAAGTCAAATTTATGACACTAAATAAGCTCACACACACATATCTGTCCATCCATTAGGACACAGAAACACACTCAGCCCTCGGTTCAGTTTGTACCTCAGGTTTTCTGATCACGGTTTTTGATTCAGTTTGGTTTTGACAACAAGTTCATTTTATTCTTTCTTTTTTAATTTAAATCTTTTCCTTTCTGAGCTGTTTAAGGCAGTTTTCAGAACAATGAGGGGTCATCGAGGAGGAGAAGCTTTAATTTTACTTCTTAACAATTTCTCCATCTGACTTTAATACAAGAAATGATATTTCCATGAACATTCTTAATGCAGCTTATAACAATAAAAACACATTTCTAGTTCTTTTTATCTGTAGAACATCTGTTATATCTATTTTATAATGCTGGAGTAACAAACAACTTCGACCTTCAAACATCTGTCATCATCAACAAACGCTTAATTTTGCTTTTCTTAGAGTTGGACTTAAACGCACCAAAATATTTTGCGTATTCATCTAATTGCCAGTTGAACACATCATAATGTAACTGTTAATGTCTGCTTGTTAGTTTTCTTTCTTGACATCTAATCCAGTTTTTGAAATCAGATTACATTTTTTATCGAACAAACTTCTGACAAAGTCTGGATGTGCTTTTCACAGCTGTTTTGAGCAGATGAGGATCATTATTTGTCCCTCTGTTATTTTAATTTCTGATACCTGCGTCTATGATGTTTCCTCAAATTCTCTCTGGTTTTGTTTTTAATTCTATAAAATTCCAGATATTTCATGAAATCAAAGTAGTGTGGGCTTCTGCTTAAAGCTGGACAGTTATTGAAGTTGGTCAGAGGTCAGAGGGAGGAGGAGACTCTGAACAGATGGTTTTGAGTCTGGTTTTAAAGAGGGGTAAGGAGTCAGTGTTGTGGAGGTCGGGGGAGTGAGCTCCATAACTGGGGGGCCGAGCGGCTGAATGCTCGACCCCCCATGGTGACGAGGTGAGCAGAGGGGACAGACAGATGGACAGAGGAAGAGGATCGGAGGGCAGGTACAGAGCTGTGAATGAGGTCAGAGAGGTATGGAGGGGCGAGGCTGTGGATGGCTTTGTAGGTGTGGAGTAGGATTTTGTGTTGGATGTGGTCTGTGATGGGGGCCAGTGGAGCTGCTGCAGGATGGCTGTGATGTGATGAGTGGATGGAGTCCTTGAAATGATGAGAGCTGCTGAGTTCTGGACCAGCTGAAGTTTATGGAGGATCTTCTGGGGGAGACCAAACAGAGGGGAGTTGCAGTAGTCGAGTTGGGAGGTGACTAAACTGTGGACCAGAATGGTGGTGGTGTGAGGGGTGAGGGAGGGGCGGAGGTGGTTGATATTTAGGAGGTGGAGGTAGGCTGACCGGGTTATGTTGTTGATGTGTGATGTGGGAGATGGTGTCAAAGGTCGCACTCAGATCAAGCAGGATGAGGATGGATAACAGACCAGAATCAGCAGCTAGAAGGAGATCATTGGTGATTTTCAGTAAGGCTGTTTCAGTGAAATGAAGGGGGCAGAAACCAGATTGAAATTGTTCGTAGAGATTATTGTGAGACAGATGAGAATGAAGTCGAGAAGCAACAGTTTTTTCAAGAATTTTGGAGGGAAATGGAAGAGGGATGCAACATATAGTGCCAAATTTAGATCTTTCTGTGTTTCAAGGGACAGGTAACTACCCTGAGCTGGGCTCCAGGGCTCACCTGGACAGTTTTGGGCTCTAAAGATTTCTTGCTCTTACTTGATGTTGATGGCTCAGATTTAGTGCTAAATAATAAAAATGCTAGCTTGTTTGCAGCAGATGATTCAGTTTATTTCTGACATTCCTGAACACCTGCTAGCTAAAAACAACGGTGTGCTTTTTCATGATGCACTTTAATGTTTGCTGACTCATTCACAAACCTGGAGTCAGAGCTATGATCTCAGGAGAGGGGGCATTATTTGCAAATGATCTGCATAATAGAAATCACCGGTTTCATGATGATACGATACGATACAATATTGATTCTTTTGACAAGGATACAATATTTGCCAATATCACAAAGTCTGCCTCGATTTGATTCAGGGGCCTTCGATCGATTTAAGACGATATTATGTACTCATTGAACACAATCAGCTACATGTCACCTAAATAAGAAAGAAATACAAAGCAATTTGGATGTTTTGACAGTTTTATTACTGAAAAGTGAAACAATGTGCTGACCTAGATAGTTTATAGAGGATTATAACCATCTGTATGATCTAATCCTGTTTTAAAATTAAAGTTGGGTTAAGTAGTAGTCAGGTGCTTTTTTCCCCCTCAATTACCTTATGGGTCTTATTGTTACATTGTGATGTTAGTATATTATATCAAGTAATGATGCAAAACAATAATACAAATTACTGAATTATTATTTTATTTTTATTAATATTGACCTCCAACATTTGACCATGCTCTATCAAACTAAAAATGTGCAATTTTGATTTTCATTAAATCCAAACATTTCTCATGTTCTAAGTAGAATGATTAACTTAACTAACTCAACACTGATGATTTTATTTTACTGTGATGCCTGTTAACCACAGTTTATATGTCAGTGTGATTAGACTTTGCTTCACTGTTTAATGGTTGGTGCAGAGGAAGAAGAATAATCCCTCACTGTTTTCCTTTCATACTATAAGTACTTTCATTAATCAGTGCGCTACAAAATCAAATGATGAGATAACTTACTGTACTCGTGTGGTTAGGCACTCCCGTCGTGTGCGTGCAGTATGTATCCTCTGCTGTCAGATCGACCGTATCTTACCCGAATACAGCAGTGCTATTTACTGATTGGCTCATATGTCAAGCTCCCGTTTAGCTCTGTGATGCTCAGAGCGTCTTGCTGCACGTTCCAAAGCATATATAGCGGTGTTACTCATACACAATACATATTAGAGTGGGAGAAATACCAGGTTTGGCGTGTGAGACAGTGAAAAGGTTCAAATGCGTGTCTCATACGCTGAATGAGTGAGTCTTGAGAGCCCTGGAAACTTAAGAACGAGGCGCAATTGGGCAGAAACTGTGACATGGATATCCGGTCGGAAATTCAAAGTAAAGGCGTGTATTAAAGATAATGATGTTGATCGATGTTTTGAGTTTCCATCGATTTGATTGGATCATTGCTTAACCAATCGATGTATCGATCCAGACTGATGGATCATTACACCCCTACTGCATAATAATAACATCTGGCTGAATTTTGATGTTTTGAAGTCACCTCAGGGTGCCACGGCAGCCCTGTTGAGAAAGACTGAGCTCAGCAGCTGTTTTGGAGGTTGAAGGAGAAATAATGTCTGCAGCCCTGGATCAAACCAGTCCACACTGATATTTTCCAGCACATAGTCTGTTTCAGAGCTACAGACGGACAACTGCTGCAGAGCAAACACATTAATGTTGCTTTTATGTGCAGATTTCAAACTTGCAGCAGAGGAGGAGACACGTAAAGTCTCAGTCCTGGACATGCAGTGGACACTGTCTCTGTGTGGGTCTATGTCTGATTTGTTGTCCTGTTAGTGTCAGACATCCCTCTGTTGTTCTGCTGTTTTTATGGTTCAGGTGTCCCCAGTCAGTAACCAAACAGTCACTCAGTATGACCGTTTTCATATTTCCAGCTCGATGTGATTGTTGCCTTTTTGTTAGACTCAGTTGTTGTCCAGACTGGTATGAGGCAACAGTCCTGTCCACAATGTGATTTTGAATAACAGTCTTAACTAGAAAAGCACTCGGAGAGCACAGACCTCCACCAAGGAGCTCAGTTCCACCCATAAATTGTGATTTCCACCCAACATTATAGTCCTATATTTATTTTATACGCATATTGTGGAACAAAAAATATCAATCTGCAAGAAATGTGATTATTGTTGATATAAATATCATCCAATAGAGTGACCTAGTTAGTAGTGGGTCTTGTAACTTGTTGACTGAACCAATTTGCTGGTGCTGGTCAGAGCAAAACCATGATGCTTCAGTTCACGGTGCGTTTGCTCTATGTGGAATTTGGGGGTTAGGTTTTTACACTCACACACACACAGACTTCTGCTATGATGAACTATGTCCATCTTGACATTACCACAGCCTTGTTCTGAGTGATTAAGAGGCTCCTTTGGGAATTTCTTCCTCCTCTCTGCTGTGTGTGTGAGCAGGACTCTGCAAGCACAGCTTTCAGTTCTGATTGGCTGTTCATCGTTCTGTGAGACAGCAGATGGAGCGGTGTGGAGAACTCCTCTGATGGCATTACAAGGGAAGCTGGGAAATGTAGTGACATAGGCTTGAAAAACTAGACCTCAGTTTGCAAATAAACTACAATTCCCGAAATGCCTTGAGTGGGATTTGCCATCATAAACTTAAATGTTGTTTTTGTGACATCAGTCTGGATCGGATCAGCACCAAATTGTAATGACTTCTTCCTTGAACAAAACCACATATCTAGTAAGATTTTCATGTAAATCCATCAAGTAGTTTTTGTGAAATCTTGCTAACAAACAAACAAACAAACAAACAGACCCTGGAGAAAACATAACCTCCTTGGTGGAGGTAATTAAACAAATATTGGACAGTGTGGAGTTGTAAAAGTTTTTTTTGTTGTGTTTCATTGGAACACCAAGACCTGTGTGACTGAAGAGTTGAATGAGAGTAGAGAGGTTGTGATGACAACATACCCAACATACATACACACTAGATACCCCCCCACCCCCTGCCTTGTCACCCTCCCACCTCTGATGAGGGTCTTGAAATGTTAAATTGGGTCTTGATGGACTAGAGTTCTGATCCACATCCCTCATCATAGTCTCATTGTCCTTCCTCCACAGGGCTTTGATCCAGGACGTCCTGACAGATCCAGTTCTTATCAGCGGACAGTCCAGCACTGCAGAAGGTAAGACTGATGTCTTTGTGAGCGGGAACAGAACTTCACCATCTTTCTACATTTGTGTCATGTAATGGAGATCATACTGTCATTGATACATAAATATAACATTTTAATATAACCTGACTCTTGCTGTCAGTTTATTCTGTCTTTGCAGTTCAGCTTTATTACAGGGGAATCTCTGAGTTACTCTGTGTTCTTAATGATTAATGAGGAAAATGGGACATTTAATTTAGTTCATTGAATTAAACCAGTCTGATGTATTTCTGCTTGTTTGTCAGATAAAGGTCTGCAGAAGGTTCTAGATGATCATAAGATCAGTCTGAGGAGAAGATGTGAACATGTGACTGAAGGACCTGATGAAGCAGGAAGTAGAACCCTCCTGAACAGGATCTACACTGAGCTCTACATCACAGAGGGACAGAGTGAAGAGGTCAACACCCAACATGAGGTCAGACAGCTTGAGACAGCCTCCAAGATGGAGACCCTCCATGAGACTCCAATCAGGTGCCATGAAATCTTTGAAGCCTCAGCTGAACAACAGAAACCCATCAGAGTGGTTCTGACAAACGGCGTGGCTGGTGTTGGAAAAACCTTCTCAGTGCAGAAGTTCACTCTGGACTGGGCTGAGGGCTCAGAAAACCAAGACCTAAGTCTGGTGGCTCTGCTGTCATTCAGGGAGCTGAACTTGATCAGAGATGAGCCCTACAGTCTTCTGGAGCTGCTCCATGTTTTCCATCCAACACTGCAGGAGGTCAGAGCAGAGACTCTGGCTGTCTGTAAACTGTTGTTCATCTTTGACGGCCTGGATGAATGCAGGCTCTCTCTGGATTTTAACAAGGAGGAGGTCGTGTCTGATGTCACACAGAGGTCATCGTTAAATGTTGTGTTAACAAGCCTCATCAAGGGGGACCTGCTCCCCTCAGCTCTCATCTGGATCACTTCTCGACCTGCAGCAGCTCATCAGATCCCTCCTTCATGTGTTGACAGGGTAACAGAAGTACGAGGCTTCACTGACGCCCAGAAGGAGGAGTACTTCAGGAGGAGGTTCACTGATGAAGGTCTTTCCAGCAGAATCATCTCACACATCAAGACCTCCAGGAGCCTCCACATCATGTGTCTGATCCCGGTCTTCTGCTGGATCACCGCCACAGTCCTGGAGCACATGATGAGCACGGAGCAGAGAGGAGAGCTGCCTAAGACCCTGACTGACATGTACTCACACTTCCTGATGGTTCAGACAAAGAGGAAGAAGAACAAGTATGCTGAGGGACATCCTCAGGAACTCACCGAGTCTGACAGAGAAGTTCTTCTGAAGCTGGGGAGGCTGGCCTTTGAACATCTGGAGAACGGAAACATCATGTTCTACAAAGAAGAGCTGGAGCGGTGTGGTCTGGATGTCACAGAGGCCTCAGTGTACTCTGGAGTTTGTACTGAGATCTTCAAAAGAGAGAGTGTGATCTTCCAGAAAACAGTCTACTGCTTTGTTCATCTGAGCGTTCAGGAGTTTCTGGCTGCAGTCTACATGTTCAACTGCTTCACAAACAAGAAGAAAAGAAGTGTGGTGGAGGATTTTGTTAAAGGCCACAAACACAAAGACTCTTTAAGAAACTCTTCTAAAAAGATTTTAAAGCTTTTTCTTCCTGTGAGCTCTGACTCATCCCTGGCTGTCTTCCTGATGAACGTCATGGAGAAATCCCTGAGAAGTCCAAATGGTCACTTGGACCTGTTTGTTCGTTTCCTTCACGGCCTCACTCTGCAGTCCAACCAGAGGCTCTTAGGAGATCTGCTGGGTCAGACAGACAGCAGTCCAGAAATGATCCAGAGAGTCATCAACAACCTGAAGAAGATGAGCAGTGATGAAATCTCTCCTGACAGAAGCATCAACATCTTCCACTGTCTGGTGGAGGTGAACGACCTCTCAGTCCATCAGGAGATCCAAGAGTTCCTGAAGTCAGGGAACAGATCAGGGACAGAACTCTCTGAGATCCACTGCTCTGCTCTGGCCCACATGCTGCAGATATCAGAGGAGGTTCTGGATGAGTTTAATCTGATGGAGTACAAAACATCAGCCCAGGGACGACTGAGACTGATTCCAGTTGTGAGGAACTGCAGAAAGGCCAGGTAAGTCCAGATGTTCTGAAGTCTGAGTCTGAATAAGATGTAGATCATAGGGATGGGTCAGAGTATTCAAGCTCTTGTTCAGGACGTCTGAGTTCACATAACGTTTTATTACTCACACACGGCAGACGTTGTTTTTGGAGACAATATTTGACCTCCTTCAGCATTAATTGACCTTTCTAGACTCACCTCACTGAATATTCTGTAAAAATTCATCAAAGACGGACGACAGCAGTAAACGGTTCACAGAGGTCCTCTGACCACAGCTTTGGCATCATTTACAATGAGAGCTGCTTCACAGCAGCTACGGCAACACCGGGGTCAAAATACTCGACACACAAACATTTAAACCTTCAGGATTTTAACTGGGAGGACCAGGAGTGACTTCTCTGAAGACTTTGACAGAAATCTGACAAACAGGTTGATTTTAGAGAAATATCAGGTCAGGGTGTAACGATGACCTCAGTGCATGTGGAGAAAACAGCAGTGACAGGACGGCACATGTCATATCATTGCTAACCTTGTTAGCACCAGCTAGCATGCTCTGTTGTTGTTGTCATGATGCAGAGCGGAGAAGATCAGCCTGCTTGTAAAGACACAGATGACTGGAGACATGCTCCTGATAAGTTTTGTGGACTGTAATGGTGAGAGCGAGCTGGTGACTTTTTGAGCAGGGTTAAAGGTCGCCATCACCACAAACAACAGAGAGAGGAAGAGATGTTTTCTGAGGACAGAGCAGCAGACCTGAGAGCTCATTTATAAAGTGAGGCTAAAGTCACAGACAGACAGATCTCTCTGGAGTATCAGAACAGTTTGTTTCTGTTAGCCTCTGTTGTCCTCAAGTAGTTTAACGCTCTGTCACTTTAAGAGGATCTCTTGGAGACAGTTTGCTGTCCAAGGGTCTTTTATTTTGAAGGGTGAAAATAAGAGTTTTGTACTTTTGAAGATTTGACAGTGACGACAGCACCGTCTGGTTCAAACTCCAGGGCTGTGGACCTTTACTCTGTTGAGGGACATCTGAAGCCCCCTGTTATGTCAGCCTCACTCAAATGTTGTTAATAACTGGATTTAAAGAGCTGCTGAGTCGCCTCAGACCACAAAGTGAGCCGTCAGAGGGTCCATGTGGGACACAAGATGATGAACGAGTGCCTGAGTGTTTATAAGGAAACACCAGAACTCAGACACTGATGTCACAATAAACTCCCAGACTTAATAAATGAGCAGTTTAATTCTGCAGAAACAAACATTCAAGGCTTGTGAACACAGTAGGGCTGTAAAATACATTCATGTGTATCGATATATCGAAATATAGTCTTTTTTTTTTAACTTTGTTTTTATTTTTCATGGAACAAAACATCAATACATAAAACAAATAGCAGACAGGGTCATTACAGGTTCAACAAACAATATTTCATGGGATCAAATCAATTTCTGATGCATTTAAGAGAAGAATAGTTTAGAGACAAAACACTGTGTTACTGAATATCATATTAATTCACCTCCTTTGCAGTTGTAGCAAAAAAACAACAAACAAAACCACAACAAAGGAATCAAAATCTATTACACAAATTACTAAGTGGCATTTTCATATATGACAAAACAAGCACCTTCATCACTTTAAGTTCACATATGATTTCCAGTGCTCCCAGTATCTTTCATATTTATCTCTGGCATATCTTAGATTGAAAGTCAAGCGTTTCATACCATAAATCTCCCCAATGATCTCCTTCCATTCTGCAATAGATGGAGGCTGCTTGCTGAGCCATTTTCTTGTTATCACTTTTTTGCAACTGGTTAACAAAATTTGCATCAAGTATCTGTCTCCTTTCTTTAACCTTACGGGTAAGACACCTAAATACATAAACTCAAAGACAGAACTACATCTGAGCCAAATATTAATTTTATTTCTTCTGTAACATTTTTCCAAAATGGTGAAAGCACAGGACAGTCCCAAAAAATCTGAAAATGTCCAACGGATTTATACCCACACATCCTCCAACAGCAGCCGAGCTCAGGTCTATTAGTCTGGGACTCTTTAATCTTAGGGGTTATGAAATATCTTAGCATATTCTTACAAACAAATTCCCTCCATAGACCGGAGCTGGTGGTGGAAGAAGATGATTTGCAAATGTTTAGCCCGTCATCCTCAGTTATCTTTACATTAGCTTCTTTTTCCCACCTTTTTTTCACATAAAATGTAGAGTGGCCTCTTTTTTCTTGTAAGGATTTGTAGACTTTTGATATCAACTTTTTGGTTACATTACCATTGTAAGCTTCCAAAAATATCTTAACCAGGTTTAATCCTCTCTCTGTAGAGGATTTTATATTTTTGTCAAAATAGTTTCTTATTTGGAGGTATCTGTAAAAATCACTTTTCTGTAAGTTATAGGTTTCTTTAAGTTTTTGAGAGGACCATAACCTGTTACCACTGGTAATGACTGAAAATGAAGAGACTCCTGATTTCCTCCATTCTTTGAATCTATTGTCTAGCTGAGCAGGTATGAATTCTGTGTCATGTATTATCCAACACAATATTCTGACAGTTTTTGCAAATTCTTTATCCTTCAGTATTTTATTCCAAATGTTCAAAGGAACGGTTACCCAGGTGGAAAGTTCATTGAAGTGTTTATTCAGAAGGTTTGTGTCTCCTAACAAGGAGGAGAGGGGTATGTTTATTTGCTGTTTATTTGTTTGTTTGCTCTATAGTCTTCCATTTAGCATCACATGTGTCATCACACCAACAAACTAAATAACACAACTGTGATGCTTTGTAATAATCTTCTAGGCAGGGTAGTGCCAACCCCCCTCTATCTCTTGGAAGTTGTAATGTCTGAAATTTTATCCTTGGCTTTTTTCCTTCCCCAATGAAGGATGAAATAACTCTGTTCCAGTCGGTAAATTGTTCAGGGGGTATTGCTCCCGGCAGTGACTGAAAAAGAAAGAGCAGCTTAGGCAACATATTCATTTTCACAATTTCTATTCTGTTATACATAGACATTGGTAAAAGAGACCACCTGTTTATATCTGCTTTAATTTCTGCTGTAATGGGAGTATAATTATGTTCATAAATGGTTGTCAGATCTTTAGGTATCTGGACCCCTAAATATTTAATACAGTTGTTATTTCATTTAAATTGACAAAGTTTGGTTATTCTCTCTCCAGGTTGGTAGTTAAAAGTTAAAGTCTGTGTTTTCTGTAGGGTTAATTTATAGCCTGAGTATGAACCAAATTCTTTTAGTAGTGATAATACTTTGGGCAAACTTGTCTCAGGGCAGGTAAGTGTTAAAAGAATGTCATCCGCATATGCACAAACTTTATGTTGATCCCCCCGATTAAAATGCCCTTTACATCATTATTGTCTCTAATAACCTGAATCAAAGGTTCAATAAAAAGGGCAAAAAGGGCAGGACTGAGGGGGCGTCCCTGTCTACAACCCCTTTCAAGAGAAATAGTTTTAGATAAATTCCCATTTATTTTAATTCTGCCTGTTGGGGAGCAGTATAGAGATTTCAGACATCCTAAGACCTTTGAGTTAAATCCAAAACGTTTGAGGATCAAATATAGATAATCCCAGCGGACCGAATCAAAGGCCTTTAAGCTAAGAACTACTGATTCAATGTCACTGTTTTTCATATTGCTTATAAGGTCAAGGGCCCGTCTTACATTGTCCTGTGTTTGTCTGTTTTTCACAAAGCCTGTTTGATCCGTGTCAATTAGGTCTGGGATTATATTTTCTAAACGTTTTGTCGTTATAGATGCAAACAATCAGTAGTCTATGTTTAGTACTGAAATGGGTCTATAAGAGCCAGACTCAGTCCTGTCCTTACCCGGCTTAGGAATAACTGAGATCACGGCTTGTCTCCATGAGAGAGGGGTCTCTCCACCCTGCAGACCCTGATTAAAACATTTTTTTAATAAAGGTATTAATATTTCTCTGAAGGTCTAGTAATACTCTGCTGGGTAGCCATCAGCCCCTGGCATTTTATCTACTTTCAGATTTGAAATAGCCTTATTAATTTCTTTTTCCGTTATTGGTTGAGTGAACCATTTATTCTGCTCTGTACCTACAGATGGTAAGTCTAAAGATGATAAGAAAGTTGTTAAATCTGGTAGCTCAGCTGCTTGAGGTTGGGCATATAAATTTGTGTAGTATGCCTCAAAAGCATTTTGTATGCTTTCTAAATCATGATAAACAGTTTTAGAGAGGGGATCCCTAATTTTGGATGTGCATCTTTTGGCTTGTTGCTTTCTTATTCTCCAAGCAAGTAATGTTTTGGATTTTGTGCCATTCTCATAAAAGTTTTGTTTAATTAATTTTGCTCTTTTCTTTATTTGGCTTTCCAGTAAATCATTTAAGATTTTTTTTGTATCAAGAATCTCTTTTAAAGTAATACTATCCTTGTTTTCCGCGTGCTTCTTCTCCAATATTTGTAACTTTTCTGTTAAATCTTTTGTTTGATTTTCATTTTCTCCACATTATAAGTTTACCTCTCAGGACTGCTTCTGCAGCAGCCCACAGTGTGCTTGGGGATACTGATCCATTGTCATTGTGAACAATATATTCTTTAAGTTCTTTTTTAACATATTTCTGACACAGACGGTCATTCAAGAGACCTGTATTAAGTCTCCATATTGTTGTTTTAGGTTTATTATCTAAATGTATTACTAAGTATACCCCAGCGTGGTCAGAGATATCTCTCACTCCAATGTCACATTTTATGATCCGGTGTCTGTCTATGTTTAACATAAAGAAGTCGTCAATTCTTGAAAATACCAAGTGAGGGTGTGGAAGAAACAGGAAAGTGTTTCTCTGCAGGATGCATCTTTCTCCAAACATCGACAAAGCCTATTTCTTTCATTAGTTTTTGGAGGTATATTGCTTCAGAGCTAGTCTTTTTTGTTTTATTTGAGGAGTCCGGAGCTGGGCGTAATTGGATGTTCCTGTCTCCTCCACAAACCAAGACACCGGATGATTTCATGGATAGTAAATCAAAAATCTTCTTCATTAAATGTTTAGGGGTTCCAGGTGGGCTATAAACATTCAATAAAGTAACTTCTTTGTGATCAATAAAACCTTTTACTAGTATATAACATCCTTCTTTATCCTTAATTTGGGAGGAGAATTGGAAGTTTAATTTATTAGAGATTAAGATGGCTACTCCTCTAGTATTACTTCCTTCATATGAGGAATAGTATATGTTCTTATAACCCAATTTCTTTAATTTGTCATGTTCTATGTTTGAGAGATGTGTCTCCTGCAAGAGAATTATGTCTTGTTTTTCTTTTCTCATTTTACTGATCACTTTACTTCTTTTTATGGGTTTTGGAGCCCATTTACATTAAGGGTAATAACTTTATATTCTTGGTAAAGCATGTTTTAGAAACAAGAAAAGGAGATATTTGCCCTCAAACGCTGCATGACCTGAACACATAACATCTGTCTGTTAGTAAACCAGGAACATAACATAACAACAAACATATTTAACAGTTGTGACTTCCATTTCTGAAGCATAACCTTAACTCCAAAGTATAGGGGGGATGTCCTGTTCCCTATAGGGACCCCTCCTCTTGTGGAAATGAGTCTCCAACAAGTGATAATGAGAGCAGTGCACATACGGGTGGTGTTCTCTCCCAGGTTGGTGGTCATTTTTACTCATGTAACGGGGCACACGCACAGTCATTTCTTAAACGTCATTGCAGACTACTCACATATCACTGCTCAGCACCTACAGGTCACTCCACGGGGGCTGCCAAGTCTCAGAGTCTCAGCTTTACTTGGCATCCTCATGGCGTCTAAAAGTTTTTAATTTTTCCTGAATGTTCCTCACCCGTGCCTCTCGGCTCCGCTGTGATCTCACACCTGCCGTCTCCCAAGGAGGCTGCTTTACTCCTGCTGCGGTTCTGTCTCCGGTGTGGGTCCCTGTTCCAGCACCTTCCATGATTAGTCCTCTCTTTAGCAGGTCCTCTCTCGCCTGGGATGCACTGGTATAGGTGACGGGTCCGGTGTCAGAAAGCACACGTAGCTTTGCGGGGTAGAGCGTCTGTAAACGGAGGCCTTTTTCTTTAAGAGTCTTTCTAATTGTACTGTAAGCCTTTCTCTTCACGACAGTCTCCGTGGGAAAGTCCTGCTCTAAAAACACTCTCTTTCCCTCGTAGCTTATCTCTTTCATTTTCCAAGCCGAGCGGAGGATGAGCTCTTTAGTTTTGTACTCTTGAAAGTAAACCAACACTGACCTCGGGTTAGAGCCAGGCGGGGGTTTAGATCTGAGTGATCAGTGGCGCAGCTGAATGCTGAGGTTGTTGTTCAGGAGGGACAGATGGGTTCAGTGCAGTTTTTCAACAAAATCCTGAATATTGTCTCCTTCCTCGGGGACTCCGTGGATGCAGATGTTATTTCGCCGTGAGTGGACCTCCAGGTCGATTAGCTGGGCTTGAACTTTCTCCTGCAGCTGCAGCATATCCGACAGCGCCTCTCTGGCCTCGGTGTTCATTTCCCCCACGTCCGTAATTCTTTGTTCCGTTTCCTCGACCCTCTCTGTGATTTCTTTTCAGTCGGTGGCAACTGCATTTAGTTTCCGACCCATTTCTTCTCTAAAATCCACCAGTCCTTCTTTGCCTCCACCCGTGAAGTCCTTCTTTGCCTCCGCCCGTGATGTTTGGATCTCTGCGATGATGCTAGCTTTCATGGCCTCCATAGCCTCGTACTCAGAATTGTTGATAGCTCTCTCGTCATAGTCGTCTTTTCCCTCAGTTTTGTCTTGTGTTTCTGCGGTTTGGTGCAATTTCCCCCTAGTCTTTCTTCCCATACCCCGTCCTTCTGTTCAAAATAACTTTAAAATGTTTTCTGGTGTGATAAATATGTCGGGGAGGATTAACCGCCTGGGAGCCTCTAGTTTATGCTGCCGTTCAGCAAAGCGCCATGCTCGGAAGTCTGAAATATAGTCTTTTATAACAAAAACATACACGATCGAGAAATGAGTCCATTTCTGTGTGAATGTATTCAAAGACATTTAGAAAAATATGAAAAGACAGAATCATGATTTTAAAGGTTCAGAAAAGGACAGAATAAAAACTTAAAAATGATCAGAGTCCAGAAAAAAAAATCATGTTTGGTGTTCAGACGTCATCACATTTAGACACAAATACCCATAAATATGTTTGTAATGCTAAAGTTCAATCAGGGTCATGATTAAGGAAACACATCAGTGATTCAGAAAACATTCAACAGTCTGGATGATGCTCTGATATTAAACTGATTTATCAAAGTTATTGTTTTATGGATATTCTCATCAAAAACACTTTTTAATCTGTTTTTATGACACTCCAACACTTTACAGACTCTCTACAATCATTTCAGTGGTTCTTAGCGTTGGTATAAAGGTCTGTTTTTTCCTCCATGATTAATCTCTGCTGATGTTTCATTAAAGTTCACTCTGCTGCAGCGTCCAGTCAGAGAGTAATATTTATTTATTTATTTAGTGTTTATTTGTAAAGGGACAGTATGAAGCAAGAGAATGTTGCTGCTCACTACAGCATTTATAGCCTGAGCTAATTTGCAATGCCCGTCCCTAGCTGGGCCTTTAAAAACATAAAAAAACAACAATAAATACTGTTAAAAGAAACAAACAGACAAAAACCTAACAAGCTCAACAAATGCAGACAAAACAATACAAAACAAATATTTACAACACTACAAAAAAAGGGTAAAACAGGAAGCACATGATCATTAATGACGACAAGTCTGAGTCCTCTTTAAAAACTGTTTCAGGTTGAGTTTCAAATGATTTCAGTCTGGATCCAGTTTAAGTTGTGAAGGTAAAGCATTTCACATGTTGATGCCTTGGACAGAGAAGGCAGTTTGTCCCAGTGAAGATTTAAGAAAGGGTACATCACAGTCTCCAAAGGCTGCTCTACGTGTTGCAGACCCCGATACTCTCAGCTGAACAACGAGCTCACTGAGCACCTGAGGAGTCTGATGATTTAGACATTCATGGATGAGTTTAAGATGGAAGAATTCAATGAAGTTATCAAAATTTAACAAGTTCAGTTCATATCCAGTAAGTGGGCGGGTCCATCAGTCCAAACACTTCTGTGGAGGACGCTCTGGTGTGTCCTTGGTTATAGCTCCTCAGATCTGCCTCCTCTCTCCTCCATCCTCTCTCCTCGATCTGTAACTGAGAGCTCTGGAACGATCCTCAACATGTGGAGAACGACTCTCAGTTTGAGTGAAGAGCGAGGAGAGAGGAGACTGCAGATAAGGGAGTGAGATGAACCAGTTCAGTCCGGTCTATCATGAGCTCAGGAGTTTAACAGCTGGGTCATGTTGGACTCCTCATCGGTGCTTCCTCTGATGGTCAGTCTCTGTCTTTAAAGGCAGTGGACTGAGGAGAGAACAGCCAGCAAAGCTGTTCTTCCATCAGTCGTCTGTTTGTGTTTACGGCAGGAAATGAAGCAGCGACATGAACTCCTGCATCAGCAGCAGCGCTAACAGCAGCCTGATGCAGACCTGATCAATGGTGGGCTTTGGCCCAGCTCAAAAACCATCCCACACTAAAGCTTTAGAGGCTCTGGATCATGTGATGATGGAGGGGGGCACCCATGTTTTTAGCTGTAATGAACATCTCAAAAATACCTTATTCTCTGAAGACCAGATTCTGTCCATGTGAGTTTTATTTTCCAGCTAGCTTGAAAAGTCCGACCCTTTTTCAGTCCAAGTTCAGCGTTGCAGCTGCTGCTGTCTTCTGTCTTCTGTCTTCTGTCTCAGACTTGTTAGAGGGAGGAGGTCACAGCAGAAGAAAGTCGAACATCACAGGATATTTTTGCTTTTTCATCAAACATTTATCCAAAATGTCTGCCAAGGTGTGCGTTCAGCTAACGAGGTATCCTCTGTACCCTCTAGTCATTCTGTCAGTTACTCTGACGTCACTGCCATACGTTTGCTTTGGGACAGTTTATCAGCCAATCAGTGACTCAGATTTATTGGCACCAACACAAGCAGGACTGTAATAGTCTGATGGTCTAAACAGCGGGTCCATCACCTCTGGGGTTTAAAACTGATGCTTTGTTGTGAAGAGAGTTGATAAGAGACGAAGGAAACGAGCTGGATGACTGTGAGTCACATCAGTGACTGAATAACTGACCAGGAGACCCTTTCAGAATAAAAGCATGGTGTAAAAACACAGATAGTCTTATCATTATAAACAACAGACCAGGCTTTTACTCTGAAATCCTCCCTGAAGTCTCCCTGCTGTGTGTTGAAGCCTGTTGGCAGTGCAGTGAGCCTCAGCACACAGACTGAAACTCTGGGCGTCGCTGAAGCACACACACTCGTTTTCTGTCTTTACAGTGAACCACACTCACGTCTCGTCCATGACTCCAACACTGAACTGTTTTATCCAGCGTTCATCAAATATGAGCGTGTTTATTCAGCGCTCAGGCTCGACTGCAGAGTGGACGGCTGCATGAGAAGGGAGGGAGTTCATGAGCTGCAGCTCAGACTGAAGAGCTGCTTCATTTACCTCCTGACTGTGTTAAGCTCTTACTGAAAACACAACAACCTGTTTTGGTTTTTCAAAATAAAAGCATTTCCCATAATTACGGACGAGGACTTTTATTGTGAAAAACTTTTCTGAAGTCTCATGTTTGTTCCTGGCAGAGCTTCATGCTTCTGTTAGCTGTGAGTGTGGAGCTGAAGGGTTTTCAGCTGCTTCTTCAAATCATTTTGGGCTCAAAACAAGCGAGTTATAAGTTCAGACACTCATTCAGCTGCTGTTGAAGCTTTGAAATGGATATAAATGACTCCAACCACAGATCAAGTTCCTGTTGACTTATTCCAGCACATAGTCTGTGCCAAAGCCATGAGAGACAGAGACGCTCTGCTGAGTGAACAGGTTTATGTTGTTGCTTTAATTTACAATCATCAGACTTTCAGAGGAAAGAGGACGTGTTCACCACACTGCTGTGCAGTCCATTATTATTACACACAGCTGGACATGGACCAGACGGGGTGTGTGTGTGTGTGTGGGGGGGGTGTGCGTGTGTGTGTGTGTGTGTGTGTGTGTTTGCTGTTGTGTCTCTCTGTCTGTCTCTGATAATCTCTCTGCTCTCTGCTCGTATTTCTCCGTCACTGTGGTCCAAAGGTTGAGCTGTCTCCAGTTATAAACCAGTTAATGACACAGTGTCACCATATGCATGATATCAGCTCAGGATGAATGTGTGTTTGTTTAAAGACAGTTATTGTGAACACCAGGACACTGTCACAGCTGTAATAAACATGCATGTTGTGTTGCTCCAGGACTATGGGATGTCTCTTGTATGAAGTCCTGCCTGGTTTTCTGCTCTGTCCACTTTAATCTCTAAATAAGGCTCAAAAATAAACATTTGAGAAAACTGTATGTTTACCAGAGAGGAATGGAAATCATAGTTTTGTGTTAACAATGATGAATTTAGATCAGCAGAATCAGTGAAGTAAAATGTGAAAATAAAAACAATGTGTTAAAATAACTGAATTATCTGAATGACTACATAAAATATAATATTAATATCTTTACAGATTTTTTGACTGTGGACTATCAGAGCCTCATGTTAAAGCCGTGGCCTCAGCTCTGATGTCTAACCCCTCCCATCTGAGAGAGCTGGACCTGAGCAGGAACGAGCTGCAGGATTCAGGAGTGGAGCTTCTGTGTGCTGGACTGAAGAGTCCAAACTGTAGACTGGAGGCTCTGAGGTGAGTTCATTTATTCTTTAATGACTGACCTTTAACCTGATGTAATATAATAAACTGATATATAACTAAAAATTGTCTTTTGATCATATTTAATCTCTCAGACTGAAGGGTTTCCTCAGACAGCAGATAAATGGTTGGGCCGCCCAGAAAGGCTGATGGTCATTGAAGTTTAATATCTGACCAGTTCATACATTTATAACTGAGAGAGAGAGAGAGAGATTTGATTCTGATTTTCAACGGCCCCTTTCTTAACTTTACACCAAATAATCACAATTCCATCTTCACTTCAGATCATCATTCAATGAAATCACAACTCAAACTCTCAGCTCCTAAAAGTCAGTTATTAAAATGAACAATCAGCTGTCCACCACACCCCAACAAGACCAAATGAAGAAACTGGGACACATACAGTTTCATGTCTTTTAATATGTATATTCAAGTTTATATGTGTGTGTGTGTTTGTTAGTTAGCTCTGGTCAGGGAGTCTGGTAACAGGAGCCCAGGCTCAGTTTATTTCTATATATATCTATATCCGTCCATCTATTTATCTATCTAACTATATTTATATATATATGTATATATACACATATATACACACACACACACACACATATACATACATACATATATATGTATATATATGTATATATATGTGTGTGTGTGTGTGTATATATATATATACATATATATATGTATATATATATATATATATATATATATATATATATATATATATATATATATATATATATATATATATAAAATAGTCACTGAAATAACTTGAAACTTGTAACACTCACACTTTTTGCAATAGGCGTCACTTAATTAAGGGTTTCTTCTCAGAAATTGACAAAACAAAACAACAAAAACCTGGTAAATTCCCAAGATCACTTTTCAATGAAGGAGATAGACAAAATCAGAGCGCCTTTTAAAGTTTCATATTTTTCTTTACTTTTGTGCCCCTTTTCTGACAATACAAATTTCCCTGTTTCCCCAAATAAAAGCAATATTGCGTAAAGATTACAGGTTTAAACCAAACATTTATAATTTCTAAATTAACTTAGAGTCTTAACCTAACAAAATATAATTTTTTAGATCAATTAGTCTTTTCCAAATAATCTTGTAAATAATTGTGTCCCAGCAAGTCCTGGTGTCGGCGGCTTTTCACCCGTCTGTTGGCAACAAAAAACAGTAATCTGACTCCAAAAGGGAAAGTACAGCAAATACAAAAAGGAAGCAGTCGATCGACAAAAAAACACTGGTATACCAGGAAAAAAAAACAACTTTCAAAAAGGGTGGATCTCACCAGCATCCAGTATCCGGGGGAGATAATCCTTTAGTGAGAGATCCTTTGTCTCTGGGTCTGGTGCTGCGTCCACGTCCACGCCAAGATGTGGACAGTCAGGAAGATAATCCGCTTCAGGTAAGATCAGAGCTTACTTCATATTTAGGGTCCTCGCCCTAAGGGCAAGGATCCTTGCTCTAAGGGCAAGGATCCTTGCCCTTAGAGCAAGGATCCTATTGTTTTTGCTTTGCAAGTTTTTCTTACTCAACCAGATGCGTTACGCTTAATTTGACCCCCTAAACATGCTCAAAAACTCACCAAACTTGGCACACACCTCAGATGTGGTGAAAAATTTCATGAAATGAAAACATTAACCCCCAACATGCCAAAATGAGCTCTCTAGCGCCACCTATGCACCAAAAAAAACACTACAATGGCCGTGACTTCCTGTAGGAATGTCGTAGAGAGGTCAAACCAATGCCGAAACGTTCGTCTCCTCGAGCCGCAGAAATGTCGTTGACCCTCCATGGATCTATCTGCAACAGGAAGCCGGCAATTGGCCTTTCAATTTAAAATTTTCATCCAGACAGAAAATGTGTCTCTTAAATGGTATCAGCTTGAAACCCGGACAGATGACAGAGGAGTCATTGCTGATCAAATGTTCCGAAGGAATTTGTTGTTTCTCAAACGGTTTCCTAATGACAAGCCCTCAAAGTTGGTGAACCCCAAAGAAGCCCTCCCAGCTCCTCCCATTGAAATGAGTGGGGAATGAAAATACAGCTCTGGACAACCTGTGCAAGATAAGCCTCTACGGACAAAATTAAAAGTCCTAGAGCTTTGAAAATTACACGGATGGATTCCTGACAAAATTTCCATTTTACACATATAAGTAGTGGGGAGATTTTGTCAAAATTGTGGCAATGTTGAGGAAATGTTTCAACAGATTTGGTTGCTCTGCTGCTGTGTTTGAATTTAAATGAGGGCAGCAGGTGATGTCATTCACTCACTGATTGACAGGTCAGAGCAGCTGGTCATGTGACTCACTGAAGGCGGGAACATGGAGTGTGTAATACACACCCATTATAAAGACTGAGGCTCCTGACAGAGCTGCAGGCACACACATCAGTCTAACTTAGAGCAGGTCAACGGATCAAAAAAGTATAAAACCTTAAAGATGGAGGTCAAATGGGCATGAGGGACCTGCGAGCGAGGACCCGTCCAATGCTGCTTGCAGCTTTAATTTCCATAGTCTTCTTAAACACTACAGCACCTAATAAGCCTTAAATCGTTCATTTTTCCACTTAACGACCCTATTTCCTGCTGCAGCCGTCCACCGTTTCTCCCGCTCACTCCGTGTCTGCCCCCTTTCCTCTACGCCACATCCTCCTAAAATAACTTCTGTTTCTGATCTTTTAAAATTAATATTTTGGCCCACCTACCTAATTAATTACCAACACAGGGAATATCAACATGTACAAAGACAAGAAAACTTTTCTTTTAGTTTTCCACATATTATTTTATGCACTGTCTTCACTTGTTTATTTATTATTAGTTTTCCCCCCTTTCTTTTCCTTTAATCACTTAGGTGACAACGTCACAAACTGACCAAAGTAATCACAAACAGAAATTTACTGAAAATTAACTAATAAATATATCAGACATTACTTTTGAATTGTGGTTAAACAGAATCACTTAAAAAAAGAAATAATGAAACTGGCCTGGACAAAAATGATGGTACCCTTAACTTAATATTTTGTTGCACAACCTTTTGAGGCAACCATTGCAGTCAGGCAATTTCTGTTACTCTCAATGAGACCACGTGTGTATATGAATATATATATATATGTCTTTTTCTGAAAGAAATCTATATTAAGTGTGTTTTCATCTTCATCTACATTGAATTTTAATTTCACGGTGACATTTTTTCTTATTTGGCTCTCAATTTATTTATTGAACATCCTTTTCTTCATACAGGAGTGAAGGGAGGGTCTACTGTTATTATAACTCTGTTATCACTAAACAGTCTGTCTGACCTTGATTTATGTAACCTAACACCTCTATGATGGTGAAAACAGTCATATGTACATGAGAAATAACGTTAATTCTGGTTATAAGGATTATTTTTAGTGGAAACATCATTTTTGCCTCTTTTTACAGTAAATTTTACATTCATGTTTGGAGTGGAAAAATCATTAGATTGTGTGACTTCTGAATTGAGTTTATTTTGGTAGTAGAGTGAGCATCAGATCACAAATGAGCAACTGCACTTTTGGATCAAGCCCAAAAGACCACAACCCGCAACTGCCAATATTTACAAGCAACTTTTCAAAAGAAGCCCAAAGTCACTTATAATAAGCAGACCTGGCAACTATGGCTCCTGTGTAGTTGTGCATGTGCCACATGTGTGAGTGTGTTTGAGGGTGTGCCGGGTTGACTCGGTCAGGCACTATAACCAGGAAAAATGGAGGAAAGGACAAACTACCTACAGCACTTGTGTCTGGCTTTGTTGTGGGGAGCTGGGTGATAATCGGGGGGGATTCACACAGACAGAAGAGCAAGCCCAAAGTCCCTCTTCATCAGCAGACTTGGCAACACTGGAATAACTGTTGTCCCAGTCTGTGCGCAACCTGCTCCCTCATGCTTTCTGCTTCCTACGTGGCCGCAGTAATAACCACTGTTCTAGTCAAAGCACAATCGTAACACGCTGAAATCTGGGACAATGTCTGGGACAGCTTTAACCGGGGACAGCTCATCCAAAACAGGGACTGTCCCCAGAAATCGGGACGTCTGGTCACCATAGTGTAGATGCCCTGGATTTCCTGAGGACTCTACTAAAGACTGCAGCTCTTCAGCCTCAAACTCCAGATTTTTCAAAGACCGGGTTAACTCTCCAGTGACACCGCGAGTGAACTGCAGGCACAGCTGTTGGATTTGTGTCTTACCAAAATCCCACCACTGCTGAGTGTTGGCAAAGGCAGGCCTGCTCTCTCTGTGGGTCACCCAGAAACACTATAAAGCATTTCTAAAGTCCTGACTGATTAAAAGAGCAGCATTAAAATGCCAATAAGTGCTTTTTAAATGAATATTTTGAATAAAAACAGAGCAGGACACCAAAGAGTGATCAGTAAAACCCACAGGCTGGATAAAACACTTTTGAAAACTTAAAAAGGTTAAAATATTTTAAAATGCCATCCTCTCCAGGGCGTTAGTGGGATCATAGGCATTTAAAAACACCAGTTTTACATTTTCTAAAACTGCTAAAACTTTTATTAAAACCCCCGGGATGATCTCCTCTAAATCAGAAGGAGCTGGTACGAAGCTTCTGGAGAACAGAATCCCCCTCCCCCACTCAGGTTGGACTTATGACTTAAAATGAGCTCCCCATTAAAAGCCTGCCTCCACTCAGGTTCATTATCTGCAGTGCTGTGTGTCTCCTGCACAAACAGGACTTCAGTCCTCTTTAACTCCATGAGTTTGAACAGAGCAGCTCTTTTAAAATCAGCTCTGGCTCCATTCAGGATTAAAATGCTGAGATTAAAATCACACATGGATAAAAAGGAGAGCACACAGACACAGGTCAGAGAAAAAGAAAGACACATGTTAAAAACCATCATGATCCTCACTGAGCTGTTCCCTGACTCTGCTTCTTTCTTCAGTCTGACGACCTCCTGACTGGACAGCACTGTGCTCGATTTTAGGCCCCGTTTACACAAGGCCGTCTTCACCAGAAACGGAAAGTTTTGTCCTTTGCGTTTTGAAAAGCGCTCCGCGTTCACATGGAGACGAGAGTAGGACTGAGAACGCTGTAGCGTGCATGCCAGTCCAGTAGATGGCGATGTAGTTTTGCAGAGAAACAGCGGTGTTAAACCACACGTATGAAGAAGAAAAACTTTTCACAAACAGCAATGGAGAGTGGACGCATGAAGATGCAGGAGTTTCTTGTCTGGATAACAAATCTGTCTGGATGGTTTTGTCTGGATAACAAACCGAGCACAGTAAGCTGCACACATGTTACTGGGTAGACGGCTGAAGCTGTTGTTGTTCTTGGTATGCGCCCACAGCCTTCATGTGAAAGAGTACTGCACATGCGGTGACGTCAGCGATTCACCCTAAACGCTGAATCCCGTCCACATGAAGCCTGGCCGCGATATGTTTTCAAAACTCTCCGCTCTGGACCCTGGTTTCAAAAGTTTGCAGATTCAGGCATTCCGGGCATCGGTCTCGTGTAAACGGGAGGCGAAAACACAATGAAAACTCTGTTTTAGGCCGAAAACGGAGCCGTGTAAACACCACCTTAGAGTCTGAGGTCTGGCTAACAGGTGGAGGTCAGGGATAAAGTCCTCCACCACGACCAGCCTCTTCCCTTTGGTTCTTTCTAAAACTGTGGATGTCACTGTCAGAGTCCAGACTCTGGGACCCCCCTGTGAGCTGAATTTCATTTTTTTTTTAATTTATCTAACCTTTATTTAACCAGGTTTGTCCCGCTGAGATCAACAGATCTGTTTTGCAAGGGAGACCTGAACAAGAATAACAGTATCATACAGTTTCATCAAACATTACACTCAGACTCAAAATAGCTGAAAAAGTGAAGAAACAATTTTCAGTAAGTCATCAGTTAAAACAATGACATTCAGAAAGTCTGGCTTCTAGAGTTTTCACTGCAGATTTAAAAACATTAAGAGACACCAAGTTTTGCATCTTAAATTCAGTCTGCAGGTTATTCCAAGAAGAAGGTGCAGAGACCCTAAAAGCCCTCTTTCCCAGTTTGGTTCGGACTTTGGGAACAACAAACTGCACCAAGCTCAATGATCTCAGGTTGTGTAATCCATCCTTCGGGATTAGTAAAGAGGAGAGATAGTCAGGATTTTTGCCAAGAATGGCTTTGTAAATGAACACGTACCAATGTCCAAGACGATGTGTACTTAAAGAGGTCCAACTGACTTTGGATTATAAAGTACAGTGATGAGTCAGAAATCCACAGTTTGTGATACATCTCAGAGCTCCATGGTACACACTGTCCAACATCTTCAGACTCTGAGCAGAGGCATTCATGTATAAAACATCACCATAATCAAGAGGAGGTCAAAACGTTGACTCGACCAATCTCTTTCTGACATTAAAAGAGAAACAGGACTTGTTTCTGTAGTAAAAACCAAGTAAAACTTTAAGCTTTTTTAGCAGCATATTGTATGTGCTCTTTAAAAGACAAGTTTTCATCAAGGAAAAACCCCAAGTACTTAAAAGTTGATACCAGCTCAATGTCTTGACCAGCCTTACTAACAATTTTCTCAGAAAGTGTTCCCTTTGTTGCTCTTGTAGATGCAAACAACATGAGTTTAGTTTTTTCTACATTTAGAACAAGCTGCAGCTGGCTAAGCTGTTCTTGGACTAAATCGAAGGCACGCTGAAGATTTGCGTGGATTTTTGAGACCATCTGTTGTTGAAGACAAGAAAAAGTCAGCCTTGGTTTTTCGAACTAAAGACGTAAATTAATTTCTAAGCTGTCTAAAAGAGAGCCAATCGGAGTCTTTCCCTGACTTTCGTGCACTGGCCCAGGCAGAGTTACGCTCATGAAGCAGGTCTGAAAGCTCACAAGAAAACCATAGGTTTTCACGCCTTTGATTCTGTACCTGCGAATAGGCGCATGTCTATTGACAATCTCAATAAAAGCAGTATAAAAGTAACTCCAAGCAGGTTCGACGTCATCAAAGAGGGCTACTCTGTCCCCCCGAAAACTGCAAAGATCATGTAGAAAAGCTTGTTCAACAAAGTTTTTCATATTAGGTCTTTCGATGAAACGAGGAATACTCTTAGGTATCCTTGTATCTCGAACAACACCAATCACACAATGATCACTGATGTCATTTGGAAAAACACAAGAACAAACAGAAGGAACCATCCTTGTTTGTTTGACTCAGTTTGGCCTCATTTTGGGTTTTACAGATTTTTGTTTTCATTTTCATTTTCAGAATTTTTCCTTTCATGGGCAAGTCTTCGATCCTCATCAGTGATGATTTCTTCATCTAAAACTGCAGATACAAACTATCATCTGTTTCCACGAGGTGAAAATGATTTTCACCCTTCACATTGTCATTTAACTCTTTATAGGGCTGTCACCTTATACTCGATATGTGAACAACCGTTCGAGCATGGGGATAAATATTTGTACTCAAAGAATATATAAATAATCAAATGTAAAATATTTAGTGTAGCACCACATCAGGGCGCCTGGAGCAGTGGACCATTTCATCCAACAGAGGGCGCTCTCAGCTCAGCTTGACCATCAGTCACATAAACTGCTCTCTTGGCCTCAGTAAACAGAGAGTTGCCCCTCTGAGCGGACAATAACAGCACTAGTGGTGGGCACAGCAGGTCTTTTAGATGAACTGAATCACTAGAATCAGTTCACTAAAAAGATTCGTTCAAAAGATTCGTTCACCGAATCACCGAATCATTCAGTGCTTGGCGGGAGGAGCCTGTGACTCCATCTTCCTGAACTGATACACGGCTGAACGGTTCAGGTTTAAGTTCAGTTCACTGACAGATTCATGACTTTCTGTGGATGTGACTGACAGTTCAAGTGAAAATTCTGCCTTCAAAATCACATGACAATACAACTATAATAATAACAATTTAATAACTACAACAACTATCAAATAGCCTGTGAAGTACAAGCTTAAAAGTTGTTTTGTTGTAGTTTTATTTTGTACTTTATTCACTTTTTGCCATTTTTGACTCTGCTACTCATAATGTGTTCTATAAACTAAATCTGTTAAACAGGGGGAGGTGTGTGTGTTATGTTTATATGGCTTGACTCCTGTTTCAGTGTCTCCTGCAGTACGACGTTCAGTGAGTGATACGTTCACTGAACAGTCAGACCACAGTACATTCAGTGAAGGATTCACACTGAACATGAACCGTTCCCTCGCAAATTGTCACAATGAGAGGATCAGACAGTCACGCATTTTCTCAAACTGTGGGTTTTATACATTACTTGTTACATGCTGTGTCCTGCTGTATGTGAGTTGTTGTGGTGGCAATACAGCAGAGTTAAAAAAAGTTCATTTCTTCTGAGGTACACTTGAACACAACACACTCCTATCTCCCTCCGTCGCTCCTGCCTAGTACCTGCTACAGCTGGTGAGTCTCACGTTTTAAGTTTGTTTACCTGGGAACTAAATCTGTTAAAACAACGGGGAACAACGGTCACCATGAAAGTGTATCCCTCAGAGGAAAATGATTCAGGAGAGTGTAGTTCACTGAGTGATTCAGGAGGAGAGTTTAGTTCACTTAGTGATTCATTTACCAACTGATTCAGGAGGAGAGTTTAGTTCACTTAGTGATTCAGGAGAAGAGTTTAGTTCACCGAGTGATTCAGGAGGAGAGTTTATGTGGCAGATAAAGGGTGGAGATAACACTAGATAAACACCATATGACTGTAAACATGCAGCTTGTTGCCCAACAATGCCACCCTGGGAATTTCACCCAGGGAATAATTGTATGTTAATAAGGACACACAGGTTCATAAACTCGAGCTGAGACGTGGTTCACTTTTTTAAAAACAATTTTTATTAAACAATTTTAAAATCAAAGAAAATCAAAAATATCATCCACACGGGGGAATCGGGGACCCAGTCAGGAACTGAGGCTAATCGGTGGACAGGAGTTAGCGTCTGGGGGAGTGCTCCACTAAACAAAAATAAACTGTATCACCCACACGCACATGTGACCTTTAGTGAATAACCCAAATCCCAGGACAGCACAGCACACGAAACAGGAGGGGGACACCACCACCCAATCACCAGCACCGTCACCCCCACCAGCCTTCAGTCCTGAAAGGGGGGATAAAACAAATTAGTGGGGCTGCAACAACAAAATCAAAAGAACAACCAAAACAAAACAAATTAGAACCTAACGATTAAACGCTTCATGGGCTAATAAAATTAGCAAAATAATCAGAAACACAAAATAACTGCCCGATTAAAGCAAAACACCAAAGCCAACTAAACCCAACCCAAACAAATATCAAAATTTCATGTAAACTATCCCACCAATTGAATAAACTAATAAAGCAATTGAAATAATCAAGATAATCAAAATAAACAAAACCCACAAAACTATCGAAATAAACTTAAGTTAACTCAAACTTAACAGGGTTGTAACCCACACCCACTCATACCCAAACCTTAAAACAAGATTAAAAATTGTCCTGCTAGCCACATGCAGGGTGTTTAACAGACAGCAGCTTGGAGACGGAGCTGCAGCAGAGCATCCGTGAGGACAAAGAGCAGCGAAGTCAAAGCAGCAGCACAGACAAAGCAGCAGAGCCTCAGGGGAGACAAAGCAGCAGAGCCTCAGAGGAGACAAAGCAGCAGAGCCTCAGGGGAGACAAAGCAGCAGAGCCTCAGAGGAGACAAAGCAGCGGAGCCTCAGGGGAGACAAAGCAGCAGAGCCTCAGAGGAGACAAAGCAGCGGAGCCTCAGGGGAGACAAAGCAGCAGAGCCTCAGAGGAGACAAAGCAGCGGAGCCTCAGGGGAGACAAAGCAGCAGAGCCTCAGAGGAGACAAAGCAGCAGAGCCTCAGAGGAGACAAAGCAGCAGAGCCTCAGGGGAGACAAAGCAGCAGAGCCTCAGAGGAGACAAAGCAGCGGAGCCTCAGGGGAGACAAAGCAGCGGAGCCTCAGGGGAGACAAAGCAGCGGAGCCTCAGGGGAGACAAAGCAGCAGAGCCTCAGGGGAGACAAAGCAGCGGAGCCTCAGGGGAGACAAAGCAGCAGAGCTTCAGAGGAGACAAAGCAGCAGAGCCTCAGGGGAGACAAAGCAGCACCAGTGCGTCACCAGAGACAAGGCAGCTGCAGAGCGTCACCCACAGCTGACCACAGCGGCCCTGATTTCAGTCCCACCTAACCCAAAAAAATAATATTAGTCCTACTACACTAAATGATATAATGCAGCTATAAGCTATAGTTAATATTCATCTGACAAAGGCGAACATGCACGCACACACGGAGGATGAACGAGAGGGAGAGAGCTCAGGACTGCCACCAGCGATTACCTGTGACCACACTAACATTAGCCAAAACACAAACACCACGACGCCGAGAGGGAAGGACACTTACCACCTCAAAACTACCGGAGCACACGCGGACAGCTCAGAGAAGCACCAAGGGACATGCCATGAAAGAAATGGACATTTAGACCCTTAACAAAACAGCTAAATAAGCTGGCAAGTAGGAGCAGCGAGCAGCCATACCTGTCGGGGACAGACGACCTCTGACCCGGAAGTGATGCATCAGGGGAGAACGCAAAGGAAGAAACAGGGGGAGAGCTGCCCCTTTTATACAATGGCCACTGATTGGCAACAGTGGCTCAATCAAACACAGAGAAATAAGTGAACAAATTATTTTTATGCTGCTACATTTAGTTCACTTAGTGATTCGTTCACTGACTGATTTAGGAGGAGAGTTTAGTTCACTTAGTGATTCATTCACCCAGTTTTTTGCTTGATTGTAACTTTTACACAAAATAAAATGTTGAGTTCTTGAAAAAAACACGTTTCTGTGCTCAAAAGGGTCCTTTTAGTGTTAAAATGCAAAGTCCAGGAGTTAGAGAATAAACATCTAGCTACTCCTCATTACCTCATTACCATTACCTGGAAGTCCAGTTTAACTTTTTTAACCTCTGAGGTTATGAGCACTATTTCAGAATTTGGGGAAATATCTGTATACAAGATAAATCCTGTTAAAGGTCTGCTCTTCCCAGTTAATGAAGCAGCTAAGTTAATGTCATATGAGCTCTATCCATTCCAAGTAAGCTGGGAAAACTTTATGTATCTTGGAGTAACTGTTACCAGGAGATATGCTGACTTCCTTAAAACACAACAATTAACAACTATAACTATTAACCTGCTCTGGACAAAGCTAAATTAGATCTGCAGAGATGGGGCTCCCTCCCCATATCCTTAGCAGAGACAATAAATTTAGTAAAAATGTCAGTCCTGCCAAGATTTTTATTTATTTCAAATGATAACTATTTTTTTTCCAGAGTCTTTTTTAAAGAGCTGGATAAACATATAGACACATTTGTGTGGAATAAAAAAAGCCCAAGAGTAAAAAGATTTTTTCTTCAACGCCAGAAAGAAGAGGGGGGTTTGGTCTCCCTAATGTTATCTTATATTATTGAGCAACAAATATAAATAAATTAGCCCACTGGAGGATCAGAGCAGTCCGGAGTGGGTGAACATGGAAAGGGGCCTGAACGGGCAAACAAACTCAGGAGCTTCAGCTTGTGCCCCCCTCCCTATTAAACTGAAACATGCAGGCAACCCAGTCATCAAAGACTCACTGAAGATTTGGGAACAATGTAGGACTCACCGAGGGCTAAGTCAGGCATTTTCCTGCATGCCATTTACTAACAGTTTGTGGTTCACACCTTCACTTCTAGACACTACAGTCCAGCTTTGGTCCAGGCAGGGACTGAGTAGGGTGTCTGATCTATTTAAGAATAATATTTTCATGTCTTTTGCTCAGATAGTCAGAGAATTTGATTTTACACAATCAGATTTTTTCTCTTCCTCTAGATTAGAGACTTTGTTCAGAAACTTTTCACAGCATTCCCTTCTAAAACCACGACTAGCTGGCATGAGGATTGGATTCATGAAGGTCCCTCTGAGCCAAACTCTGTATCCCACACCTATGATTGATTACTTTTGGCAGCCTCACCCTCCCTGGACCATCTGAGATTAAAATGGGAGGAAGACTTTGGTGAGAAGATTTTGGAAGAAACCTGGAGAATGGCTGTGGAGGCAGTGCACTCCACCTCCATGTGTGTCAGACATCAGGTTATTCAGGTCAAAGTACTACACAGGCTCCACATGTCGAGGTCCAGACTCACACAGTTACTTCCTGAATTTGATCAAACCTGCCAGCGGTGTAATCAGCACACAGCGACGCTTTTCCACTCTTTCTGGGCATGCCCAGAGATAAGACAGTTTGGATCAGGATCTTTGAGACTTTTTCTTACATGTGTAATAAGAGCATTGATCTGGAGCCACAGTTGGATATATTTGGTGTGGCTCAGACAGATCTGGGTCTTTCACGAGCTCACTCCCACGCTCTGGCCTTTTCATCCTGACCTGCAAGGCGCCTCGTCTTGTTTAACTGGAAGTCCGACCTGCCACAGTCGATGGGTCAATGATGTTATGGTACATTTGAAGCTGGAGAAGATTAGATACACTACTCAAGGGTCGGTTTATGGATTCTACAAAATATGACAGTCTGTCCTGGACTATGATAATGTACACACTAAGAGAAATATAATTTAGTGCCTGCTGCCACCTCTTATGTAATTATTGCCTTACTTATTGCTCAGTTTTGTTTTATATCATTTCATTGTACTTGTTTTCATGTCCATGTGATTTGTTTGTTTGTTTTTGTGTTCATTTGTTTCCTTTTGTCAGTCAGTCTGCGGGGATGTTTTCTTTCTTGATGTTTTCAAAACCAATAAAAACAACTGATTGTATATATTTAACCTCTGAGACGCCCCAGTAACACCAGACTGAGACTTTCAAACCAGAACATCTGAACTTCTGGATCTTCTCATAATTCTCCTGATGAAGCAGCAGGGTGGTCCTCTGAGGACATCCTGACAAAGAGCTTCAAATGACATCCAAACACATTCTTCTCAAGTGGGACACATGAAACTATCTGTAGTTTAGAGCTCAAACTTCAGTCTTTAGAGCTCACTGTAGAGTTTAAAGGATGAGGATGAAGAAGTCAAAGTCTTCATCTGATGAAGGTCTGATGGTTCTGATTCAAACTTCATCATCTTCATGATTCAGCTCTTTCACATCCTGCTGAGATGTACGGCTGATATATGGGCCCAACATTTAGGCAGAAATGTTCAGATCTGTGATACTGATGATGAACTTTTGAGCTCATATCTGCCAACACCAACATGATGATGATGATATTGTACATCCCTACTTATGTGTAATGTTATCACAGGAGGCAGAGCAGCAGCTGATTGGCTCTGCTGAGCAGACTGTGTGATGTGGACACATCTGATTGGATCCTAAATAGTTTTTCTCTTCATTCTCTCTTCTTTATTCAGACTGTGGAGCTGCAGTTTGTCAGAGATCAGCTGTTCTTCTTTAGCCTCAGCTCTGAAGTCCAACCCCTCCCATCTGAGAGAGCTGGACCTGCGTGAGAACTACAACAGTCTTCATGATCCAGGAGTGAAGCTGCTGTGTGATTTTCTGCAGAGTCCAAACTGTAGACTGGAGATTCTGAGGTAAGTTCATGTGTTCTCTGTTTCTATTGTAGATCTTCTGTGTGTGATTATTAACTGAACCATCTTCATGTCCAGATGTTTGACTGATCATATGTAGGGATGCATGATGGTGGATTTTTGCTGATATCTGATATGCTGACATTTCAGACTTCTTTGAGCTCCTCCTGATATATCTACACTCTTCTTCTATTGTAAATAACAGCAAGTGTGTCCTGTAGGAGAACTGATGTGTTCCTCTTATTGTGACAGTCTGTTTGTTTTAGAAACAGGAAACAAGACAAACAACATCTGATTCAACAATACAAACAACACACTATGCAATAAAAAGACCCTCACAGAAGAGGAGGAACTGAACATCTCAGCCCGTCAAAACAAACTTGATGCTCTTTTTATCTCCAAAGCTAAAGGAGCCTTAAATTTGATTCTGAATGCAATCTGAAGGAATTTAATCAATAATCAAACTAAAGAAATACATTCTTTAATTCAGAATCCAACACAATCCTCCCACACCCCTAATCAATGGAGTTGATTTTCTTGACCAAAGATGTTCCAATAAATTCATGAGATCTGTTTAAACTAATGATTTATACCCGGCTCAACTCTGTAGGAATAATATGTGACAGTGTCACCTACAAAATAATATATTATGTAATCTAAGTAAGAGAGCATGAGAAACAAAAGGTTTTTCTGTGATGATGAAAAAAAAATTAAATTCCCTGTAAATCTATGTGGATGTTGGAGGGGTACTTACTGTTATCTATGTTTGTATATGTTTGTTCAAATGATAACATAAAAGTGGACAAGGTTATAAGAGGAGGAAGTGTCCGAGAGGAAGAGGCGGAGAGGAGAAAGCCAGGAAAGAAAGACAATAGAGCAGGTGGACCTGGAAAAAGGACCTGAGGAAAACACAAAATGTAACAAGCTGTACGCCCTAAAGTTCTGGTAAAACGAAATAAAAGAGTACCAGCAGTTACAAGTAATTATTACCTGTCCGTGAATACGGACCGTCCTTCTCTGCGCGGACTCTGGAGCGTGCGCCAGGAGGCACCTCAAATGGATTATTTCGCTTGTTGGAGTACGCAGGACCACGGGTGAGATCTTTTCATTTTTTGCCCTTCTTTTTTTACCTGGTATACCAGTGGCTGAGCGACCGATCGCAAGTTCTTTTGTTGTTGTTTTTTTTGTTTACCTCTTTTGCCTTGGGGATTAACT
This sequence comes from Cetoscarus ocellatus, assembly GCA_037902135.1. Classification (NCBI taxonomy): domain Eukaryota; kingdom Metazoa; phylum Chordata; class Actinopteri; order Labriformes; family Labridae; genus Cetoscarus; species Cetoscarus ocellatus. Next base: position 32,624 of record JBAMNC010002147.1, on the reverse strand, counting down.
GTTTTTTTTTTCGATCCGAATTGGCTCTTCAGTTCGCGTGCGTCACAGACTGAAAAATAATTAAAAGGGACAGGAACATTGGATTTAAAGTGGACCGTATTGCGTTGTTCGTTCGTTTGCCACGGAAAGTTTATTTTGATAGTTTAAAGAACTGAGATTGCTTATCTGAATTTGAGTTGACCTACTTTTTATGTAAATTTATGCATGCATGCGTAAGTGCTGGAGGAGGGACTAATTAGTTAAAAGTTTGGTTGGCTTTGGAACGGATGGTTACATATGTAACCTAGGTTCTCTGAGTGGAGAGACTATCTCTCCACCCTACATATTCCATATGTACGGGGACTGACCCCCACGGGGGCAGCTGACGTGGATTACTCTTTAAGACACATCACCTGTGGTGGCCACGCACTGATTACACCCGTGGCTATATAAGCACCATCCATGCGTGGCCTCTCCGGTTGACCTTGATTGGAACGTGTTCCAAAGCGGCTCTCAGCTGGAGAGATAGTCTCTCCACTCAGAGAACCTCGGTTACATATGTAACCATCCGTTCTCTATCGTGTCAAGACTATCTCTCCACCCTACATTTTCCATATGTACGGGGACTCTGTAAGACACCCCGCGAGGAACCAAGCGAGAGACCAAGCTGCTCCTGCGGAAGCCAACAACAGTAGTTCCAATGAGACGTCACCACCACCAGAGTGCCCACCCATGTGCGTTTAGAATAAGTGAAACTAAGGGCAACTATTTACAACAACACACTTCCATTTGCCAAGGCGCAAGACGCTACCAAGGCTTAGCCAGCCCCGCCAGACACTAAGGCCAGCCATGGATGGTCGAAATGTCGCCCAGCCTGCCTAGGAGCAAGGCTAGCTTAACAAAAGAGACATCACCCCGCAACAAACCCGTGGTCACGGAGGCCAGGTAAGTAGAGACACGTCCTACCATCGTGAGCCTAGCACACGCTCAGCAAATGGGGTGCTAGCGGCAACATTCATGCAGTAGGACCTAATAAATGTGGACAGGGTCGACCAAGAGGCCACCCTACAATTCTCTGACAGAGGAGCACCTCGCCATAAAGCCCAAGAGGTGGCGAGGCCCCGTGTGAAATGCGCCCGCACCCCTGCAGGGGCTGGTCCGCCTGTCCCCTTATATGCCTCCTGGATGGCACCCACAACCCAATGGGAAAGCCTGGCCTTGGAGACTGGTTTCCCAAGGCAGTTGGGTCTATAACAGACAAAGAGCTGGTCTGTCACTCTGTGGGCACACGTCCTATGAACATAAACTGTTAAAGCCCTGACAGGGCACAACAGTGACTGGTCACTCGACCCCACCTTCCCATCCTGAGGAGGGTGGAGGGGGTGCAGTTCAATGGACTGACTGGCAGGGGTGTCGGACCAGACCTTAGGGTGGAATGCAGGGTTTGGGTGCAGTACCACCCCAGCATCACCTGGCAAGAAGCGGCATCATTCCTCATTTACGGAAAGGGCATGGAGTTCACCTATTCTTTTGGCCGACACAATCGCCAACAAGAATGCGACCTTCAGAGAAAGCCATTTGAGTTCCTCTGTTTCCAGGGGCTCAAAAGGCGACTCCTGCAAGGCTGCCAGCACCACCTCCAAATCCCATGGGGGCACAGCTGGCCCTCTGCGGTATGGAGTTACTCTACGAGCCCCTTTAAGAAACCGAGCAATCAGGTCACCGCAGCGTTCAGACAGTTTATGATGTTCACCACGGGCTGCCTTTATGGCTGCCACCATTCCCCTTATAGTTGAAGGAGATTTGCCAACCTCCAGCATGTCCTGTAAGAAGCGGAGGATGTCTGGGGCAGTACAAGAGAGGGGATCCACCTGTCTCACCTTGCACCAGGACTGGAACACCCCCCAACGGTAGGCATACGCTGCCTGAGTCGATGGAGCCCGGGCTCCCTGGATGGTGCTAACCACTGACTGGGGCAAGCCCATGGCTAGCAACTTGGACCTCTCAGGGGCCAGGCCCAAAGCCTGAGCCCCTGGGGAAAGGGATGGAACAGTGTCCCGCGGGCCTGGGACAGGAGGTCCCGCCGAGGAGGGAGCTCCCAGGGGCATCCTTGAAGAAGGGGCGCTATTGCTGAGAACCAGATCATGTGGGGCCAATTGGGTGCCACCAGAATGAGGTTCACCTCTTCCACCTGGACTCCCTGTAGGAGGGGGTGCAAGAGGGTAAAGGGAGGGAAAGCATACAGAAGGCCCAGCGGCCACTCGTGTGCCATTGCATCCGTGCCCAGGGGAGGGTCGTCTCTTCCTATAGAAAAAAAGAGAGGACAGTGTGCTGTCTCCCTGGAGGCAAAGAGGTCGGCTACTGCTATGCCGAAGCGGTCCCAGATGTTTCTCACAACTTCTGGGTGCAACCGCCATTCTCCAGGGAGGGGTCCTCCCCTGGAGAGCTGATCCGCTGCCAGGTTCGTGGGACCCGGCACATACATCGCAATCAGGGACTTGAACCGTGGATGCGCCCACTCCCAAATCACCCGAGCCAATCTGCAAAGGCGATGGGAGCCCAAGCCTCCCTGTCTGTTCACATATGCTGCTGCCACTGTGCTGTCTGTTCTCACCAGCACATGTTGGCCTCCCAGCACAGGCAGGAAGTGCAGGAGTGCTAGACGGATTGCCTGCAGTTCCAAAACGTTGATGTGCTGCGCTCGCCAAGCCCCATGCCACTGGCCACTGATGCCTTCTCCCTCGTGGACGGCTCCCCAGCCGACCAGAGATGCGTCGGATGATACCACCTGGCAACGCAGCACCGGACCCAGGGCTTTGCCCTGTTCCAAACTGGCTGGTTGCTCCCACCAGCAGAGAGCCATACGCAACCGATGTGTTACCAACACCTTGGTTTGCAGGTTCCTCCGTGGACAGAGTCCAAGTCTCAGGAGGTAACGCTGCACTGGGCGCATGTTCAGCAAAGCCAGAGGCACAATGTGCACTGTGGCCGCCATCAACCCCAGAAGACAGAGGCATAGTCTCCAGGTTACCCTGGCCCCCAGGTAAAAGTGGGACAGGCAAGCTGTGATGGCGGCCTGTCTCTCTGAAGTCAGGGAAAGAGTCCCTGCTGTGGCATCCAACCACATGCCCAAGAACTTGCTGGACTGAGACGGCTGGAGCCTGCTCTTCCTCCTGCTGAGGCGCAGGCCTAGGTGGTCGAGGTGCCGTAGGAGCTGCGCCACATTGTTGCGGCACTGCTCTTCCGAGCGAGCACACACCAGCCAGTCGTCCAGGTAGTTGAGGATTCGAAGACCGTCCTGACGCAAGGGTCCCAGGACTGCATCCATGCACCTTGTGAATGTGCGGGGAGCCAGTGATATGCCGAATGGGAGAACACAGAACTCGAAGGTTCTGCCATCGAAGGTGAACCTGAGGTAGTGTCTGTGTTCCTCCCGAATTGGAATCTGAAAATATGTGTCCTCCAGGTTGATGGTGGCAAACCAGTCGCCCTGGTGGATGGCCTGTCGAACCCTCGGCACGGTCAGCATTTTGCACCGAAGGGGCCTCAGGAACCTGTTGAGCCCCCTTAGATCCAATATCGGTCGGAGTCTTCCATCCTTCTTGGGAATGACGAAGTATCGGGAGTAGAACCCAGCCTGCTGATTGGTCTGCTCCACCTCCCTGATCGCTGACTTCGCCAAGGGAGTGCGGATCTCTGCTGCCAGAACCTCCCTGTGCTGAGAGTCCACCACCCATGAAAAGGTCATTGACCTTGTCAGTTGGAGCCGGCGCAGAAACTGCAAACGATACCCCTGAGTCATGGTGGAAACCACCCAGGGGTCCGCACCAAGGGTCCCCCAGGGATTTGCTGTCCCAAGGGGTGACCCGGGGAGGCTGGGTTTCCGTAACCGTCAGGCCTGAGGGGAGGGCCTGGGGGGCCCCTGGCCCCGGCCCTGCCCACTCCGCTGATTACGCCTTCCTTGGCCTCGCCGATTGGCTTCCAACCAGACCCGCAGGTCGACTGGAGCCCCTGAACCGGCCGATGTGGTCCTGCCTGGGAGGTCGAGGCCTGCCGCTCACGGCCCTGCCGGAGCATACCAGACATCTCCCGTGCACACCGGCGGGCATCCTGGGCCTGCTGGAGCATTGTACTGGCATCTGGCCCGAATAAGGCAGAAGGCACGACAGGCAGCCGAAGCAAACAGGCCCAGTCCTCTCCCTGCAGCCGTGACTGCGACAGCCAGAGATGGCGTCTTACCATCCAAAGGGAGGCCATGGCCCTGCCCATAGCCACGGCTTGCTCCCTTATCAATTTTACTAGGAGGGAGGACACCTGCTGTGCTTCCTCAGCAACGTCGTCATCCAACTGCTTCGCCTGTTGACGCTGATATAAGGCTAGAATAGCCCCAGTGTTAACCAGTTGACCTTGGATTGCCATCGCTCCCTGCATACGGGTGAGCATGGTGTCCATCATCTTAGTGTTCTTGCTTGGGCAGCTTGGCTTCCTCAAGACTGATTGGGTGGGGGACACCAAGGCCCCTAAAGCCTGGTCCATGGGAGATGGTGGGCAACACCCAATCCTCTCTCGACCCTGAACACATGCCAGTCGCCGACATAACCCCGACCAGCGATATGCCTCAGCTGGCTTTTCAAACTGTTTGAGCACAGCCTCCTCCAAGTCAGGGAGTAGTGGTACTGAAAAGGGGCGTGGCTGACCTGCTCCCTCATCATCAAAACGGGAGGCCCTATGGCGTTGCTCCGCCAGCATTTCTATTTCCAATGCCTGAGCGGCCCGCATGATGAGCTAGTGATAGGGGGGAGGAGGTTGTTCCAGCTCCTCCTTGTTTTCCTCCACACACACCTGAGCAGGGGGGAGGTCTTCACCCTCCATGTCAACCCCCAGGATATCCACATCCCCTTCCTCCGACGCATCGGACAGGGAGCATATTGTGCCCTGCTCCTCCTGCCCTTCCAGGGCGGGAGTGGGGCAGGGGCTAGTAGATGTGGCTATCCCCATAGCTGAAGGGGCGGGCAATGTCAGCCCTCCCCTGACAGTCCCTGGGGTATAAGCTGAATGGGGCTCCGCCCCCATTTGGTCCTCCCACGCCACCAATCTTGGCTGCTTCGCTGTCTTCTGCTGAAGGTGCTCCACGGGAGTGGCTAGGCGTTTTAGATTAAAAAATGCTCTAGCCCTGGCCTCCCTGACTCTTGGCGGCAGGATAAAGCAGTTCATGCATGAGGAAGGATCTCGGCTGGCCATGCACACACGGTCCTACCCTAAGCAATGAAGACATGCTCATGGCCATCTTCCATTGGCATTTTAACCCCACACCCCATACAGGTGTGGCTACTTGGGCCTGACATTTTCCCACGCAATAAGAACCCCACTTGTGACTCCTTCTTATTTATTTATTTATTTATTCATTTATTTTGCCCTCTTAGTGAGTTGAGTTCGAGCGGGATTCAAACTAAGGACCTCGTCGTTGGCAGTCCGCCGAGCTAACCACTCGGCTATGCCGCCTAAGTCCAGACCCCTGAAAACCCTCTTTATCAAGGAAGCGGACAAAGGAAGATTTTTAAAGTGTTTTCACTGCTTTTACTTTCTCCTCAAATCACTGTGGCCAGGATCCCTGGTCCTCCGACTAGGTCGGATTCAACAGGGTGTAGGCTGGAGTGCAGGACGGCAATGCTGCCAAGTTACACCAGCCACGTGTTGCCACGGTAGCTGAGAAATCAGCTGAGAAGCACGTCCGCCGCTTCCTCCAACGAGGTCGGATTCCACGAGGGACAATGGCTATGCAAGCCGACCGGCAAGCCGGCACAGCAAGCGACCATGCTTCCACTAGCCCGTGCGAAACAGACACAGCAATCCAGAGAGGGGCCGTAGACAAGCTCTCTTTCTCACCGAGTGAGCGGACAACGCTGATGTCGACACACAAGCAACTGATAGGTAGGTAAACACACGTCTGCTTGACCTCTTCACGTGGAAATCAAGGAATCGGAGAGGCCACGCGTGCGTGGTGCTTATATAGCCACGGTGGTAATCAGTGCGTGGCCACCACAGGTGATGTGTCTTAAAGAGTAATCCACGTCAGCTGCCCCCGTGGGGATCAGTCCCCGTACATATGGAATATGTAGGGTGGAGAGATAGTCTTGACACGATAGAGAACTAATACTCTTGGAAAAAAATTTCATTCATTTTATTCGTTGACAGGGATTATTTTTGCATTGAGAATATTTTTTTTGCCTTATAAAAAATAAAAGGAAAAAGTTTGCTAATTTCCTTAAAAGAGCCCCCTTGTGTGTTTTAATGCTAACTTAAAAAATAAGTCGAGTGTTACAAATATATGAAACATTTTTGATCAAACCACAGCAACAACACTGAGAACTAGATTTTTCAAATATCCTCTTCAGCCTGAAACAAAAGAAATCCATCACAACATAATGATTCATATTTATCCATCCAGTGAATCTCTAAGATTAAGATTTGTCTTTAAAACAATGAATGCACTTTTAGTGAAGAAGACGTTGATACAACAGAGCATCTCTTTGTCTCAGGCTCTCACACCAAACTGTTCTGGAAGCAGTTCATGGAAACAGCAAAATCAACTCGAGAACTCTTGAAAACTGATTTATTAGTTCATGTTTCACATGTGATGTCAAAACACTCCACCATATTTATTAATTTGTGACAGTGTGACCATGGAAGATGTAGTTACTGGTCCCAAAAGCAAGTCAGGAGAGCAAATAAAGGTGCAACACAAATATTTATTAACCAGGGGTAAGTCAGGTAAATCAACAATTAAGATAATTCTTATTGCTATTTCTCATCTTTTCTCTCTAAACTCATGCCTGCTTCCATGTAAATGTATGTGGAAATAATGTTTGTATATTGAGTAAAGTTATGAATGAAACAATAAATAAATAAATAAATCTCCACTGAGGCGTGTGTCTACATCAAATGTAGAGATTTAAACATCACAAACTGTAACTCAAGACTTTGTTGAATGAAAAAGCTCAGCTGCTTTTTTTAACTTATTTTTTTAAACCACTGTAAACAACATTCATCAGGTCTGACGATGTTGTAAGAAATCAGATAGAAAGAGAACTCAGTGAGATAAATGAGACCATGAGGACCAGAGATAAAAGATAAAAATATAAAAATATAAAAAATGGAAAATTCAATACAACGATGAAAAGTAATAGGACAAAACAAAAAAAAAGCAGTAAGACAAGAAAAACGATGAAATGATATAAAAATTCATAACACATAGATCAAAGAACATAGAGAAGAGATGAAACAGTAAAAGAGCCAAAACTAGAAAAGCACTCAGAGAGCGCAGACCTCCACCAAACACCTCAGATCATCAGATCCAGAATAGAGCCAGGATCCAGACCAGACTCAGCACAGACATGGAGGTTGTTATCCTGTATGAACACAACAACTTTTGGGAACAACACTTCATATTTTGATTTTATATGAATTATTGAATGTCGTAAAGAGGATTTCCTCTGATAAACTTCAGTGTTTGTTGTGACGTCAATCTGGATCAGATCCAGATGAAACTGACCTTGATGATGGAGACATGGACCCCATATTATTCTGTAAAACTGGAAGCAAATCAGTTCAGAAATGGCAGAGATATGATTTTTTTTTTTTAAAGTTCTGCCCAATGTTAACCTATGGGATTTTTTGAGTTCTAGGGATTTTTTTTGTGTCGAGACAAATATCCAGATCACCATGAAAACAGTCTGAGGCAGTTCAGGAGGCTCAGAGGAGCTGAACGTTGATATGAAAGTTGGACAGAGACAATCTGAGGGACAGGTCAACATGGACACTGTGACTGAGTCCACAATATTTCTGAAGTAGAGAAAAAAGAGTCCAGCTCCAACATTGACTGTATTGTTGGACAAGATTTCAGCTGATTTACAGTCTGATCCACATCAACCTGATGAAGGTCTGAGCTCCAACATGTTTGAAGGAACAAAGAAGGTTCTGGAGATGCACATGTAGACCACAGTGTGTAGGAGTCTCTCTGTGTTTGGCTTGTTGACTTGTCTCACCTGTCCAGGTGGGATCAAGTTTTTCTTCTTGAACATTTTCTGATCATTAATTCTAATGAAGTTCATGTGGACTGCAGTGTGGACCATGTGACAGCAGACTTTGACTGTGAGCTCAGATTGAAGTGTTTAGATGTGAATGTTTGATCCTGACAGAAAAATCTGAGCTCTGCTGTTTACAGTTTAGAGAAACAGGAGGAATGGATCAAGACGTGTGTGAAAGCAGCTGAAACAAACTGAACTACAGGAGGCAGAGCAGCAGCTGATTGGCTCTGCTGAGCAGACTGTGTGATGTGGACTCATCTGATTGGATCCTAAATAGTTTTTCTCTTCATTCTCTCTTCTTTATTCAGACTGAGCGGCTGCAGTTTGTCAGAGATCAGCTGTTCTTCTTTAGCCTCAGCTCTGAAGTCCAACCCCTCCCATCTGAGAGAGCTGAACCTGAGTGACAACAACAATCTTCATGATTCAGGAGTGAAGCTGCTGTGTGATTTTCTGCAGAGTCCAAACTGTAGACTGGAGATTCTGAAGTAAGTTCATGTGTTCTCTGTTTCTATTGTAGATCTTCTGTGTGTGATTATTAACTGAACCATCTTCATGTCCAGATGTTTGACTGATCATATGTAGGGATGCATGATGGTGGATTTTTGCTGATATCTGATATGCTGACATTTCAGACTTCTTTGAGCTCCTCCTGATATATCTACACTCTTCTTCTATTGTAAATAACAGCAAGTGTGTCCTGTAGGAGAACTGATGTGTTCCTCTTATTGTGACAGTCTGTTTGTTTTAGAAACAGGAAACAAGACAAACAACATCTGATTCAACAATAAATGACAGATGTATTCTTTTCAAATATAGACATTTATTCATGAAAACTGAAGTCATTTCTTGTTCACGTGTTTCTTTTTTTGTCAGGTTTAATTGTCACAGTAGAGTTAAACTTCTTTAGGTATACAAACTAGGGCCCGACCAATGTGGACTCTTTTTTAGGCCGATGCCGATATTTGACAGAAAAAAAAAAACAGATCACCGATTAATCGGCCAATTAGTTAAAACAAATGTAAAATGAATTAAAATAAAATTGGGTCCCTTGACACTTACAATGAATTTATGAATTACAGGCAGAACATTTTACTGTTTTACAATACTTTGTCCTTAAGTATTTGTTTAACTTTACAACAGAGAGGAATTTTCAAGTACAAAAACATGCAGAAAAGTATTAAACCTCTGGGAAATTAATTATATAACCTTAATAAAAGAGTGAATCTATAATTGAGTTAAGAAATACATCTTGTCTTGTACTTCTTGTTAATGAATATTAGAGGTAGATTATGGTACAAGTAGAACAACTTTTAAAAAGTTGTTAACAGGTAATTGCGAGAGTCAAGTAATAAAAACTCTGAGGTAACATTCTTTTCACAAGCCTATTTTATTTTTCTACTCTGCAACTTTCAATAACAATGGACTTTTATGTACAAAATAAAATAGTGTGCAGAACTACAGTGAATTTCTGCAAAATAGAATAAATCACCTTATTTAAAATGTAAATATATAGATGAATTATGAACTCTATCTTGTCACATCTGCCTTTCAGTCCCAGAGTCCTCATTAGGGCAATCAGAAGTAGGTTTTAGTGCAGGTAGAACCACTATTTTGACATAAACATGAGGTAATATGTGTGAGGAAATCGCTCTTCATTAAATGGACTTCAACATGCAGCTGATGGTATGATGACCGGTCGTTCTCTGTACTCTCAAAATTTTGTGCACTTACATTATTTCTGCTGTTACTGGCTGCCTTTGAAGCTGTCAGCTAACACTATGCTAGGTTTGCAAAACTACAGCGATGTCATTGTTAACGAAAACAGACAGAGAGTAACTTAAGCTAGGTTGGCACAACTTTACCAATGTAACGTCATTGAAAAGCATGACCGACGCAACGAAGCACGCGTCACCTGTCATGACACATGGCAGAGACAGTTAAATTGAAAATGGAGACATTTTGAGTCACTGTTAATTTCACAACGTCATTATAAACATACCTGTCGGCAAGCTCAGTCCACTCTTGTGATGTTGCCTGACTGCCACTCCTGTACTTGACTGATTAGACAGGGGTGGGGAACGAGGATTGAATGGAGTCAGAGCTCCACCTGTTGGACTAATAGCGCAGCGACATCATTCGGTGCTGCTTGGACCCGGAACAGCATTTATTGTTTTATGAGAAAGTAAGAATATATCGGTGTTATTTTGGAAAAACTTTGGCTGATGTTGAATATTTTGGCAAGGTTTATGATATATAATCAGCCAATTAAATCAGCCAGCCGATATGTCAGTCAGGCCCGAGTCCAAACTGAACTGTAACAACCTGCTGACAGACAGTGAGCAGAGTAGAGACCAACCAGGGGGGTTGAATAATATTTAGTCATGTCTCCTCACGCTGGGCGGAGTGGCTGTTTGTCCAACACCTGTCCAGGAAAGATTATAACCCACACAGCAGACACAAATGCTCATTGGACAGTGACAGTCATGAACAGAGATGATTCTTTTTGATTCTTTCCAGTCTTTATGGTGACAATAATAAGGCCCAGAATAAAGATCTGATGTCAACAGTTAGTGCTCCAGTTATGGAGATGAAAAGCCTTTATCCCACTGATAATATCATTGTGGGGGGATTTTAATATGACCCCAGACCAATGGAAGGACAGACGGCCATCAAGATTTGACAAACATTATTTGAACAACATAATAATGGACTTTTGTAACAGTAAATTTAGAGGATACATGGAGAGTTGAAATCCTGAAATGCTGAAATCCTCCTGGTTTAAAGCAGATAGAAGCTGCAAGTCTAGAACTGACTGTTGGCTACTTTCACATAATCCATGACAAAATGTCTGTGATATATCTTTGGATATTTGACCCTGAACAGATCACAGCTTCATGCACCTGGAGCTGAAAGCAGACAATAATGAAAGACATGACAAAGGATTGTGGAAATTCACCTCTGGTCTGTTAAACAATGAGACTTACTCTCAGAGCATCAGAACCATGATCCAGGACTCTCTCACCAACCCAGAAAGTCAGTCATATGTGAACAAATGTGAATTTTTAAAGTCCAAACTCAGAAGATACTCAAGAACATGTAGTAAGGAGAAAGCTGTGATGAGCAGAAAACAGAGAGAGATTTGGTAGAAGAGCTAAACACACTATGCAATAAAAACAGCCTCACAGAAGAGGAGGAGCTGAACATCTCAGCCCGTCAAACAAACTTGATGCTCTTTTTATCTCCAAAGCTAAAGGAGCCTTAAATTTGATTTTGAATGCAATCTGAAGGAATTTAATCAATAATCAAAACTAAAGAAATACATTCTTTAATTCAGAATCCAGACAATCCTCCCACACCCCTAATCAATGGAGTTGATTTTCTTGACCAAAGATGTTTCAATAAATTCATGAGATCTGTTTAAACTAATGATATATACCCGGCTCAACTCTGTAGGAATAATATATGAAACATTTTTGATCAAACCACAGCAACAACACTGAGAACTAGATTTTTCAAATATCCACTTCAGCCTGAAACAAAAGAAATCCATTACAAAATAATGATTCATATTTATCCATCCAGTGAATCTCTAAGATTAAGATTTGACTTTAAAACAATGAATGCACTTTTAGTGAAGAAGACGTTGATACAACAGAGCATCTCTTTGTCTCAGGCTCTCACACCAAACTGTTCTGGAAGCAGTTCATGGAAACAGCAAAACCAACTCAAGATAAAGATACAGACCTGAGAAAAGAAACCTCTGATCATTTTATTGGATTTTTTTTTCTTGTTTTGTTGTTTTTAATCTTTTTCTCATCTTTTCCCACTCAACTCATGCCTGCTTACATATTAATGTATGTTAACATAATGTTTTATACAGAGTAATGTTCTAATTAAGGTATGAATGAATGAAGATATACATTTAGTAATTAATTAATCAATAAATAAATAAATAAATCTCCACTGAGGCCTGTGAAAGTCAGTCTCCTGGTGTCCTCCATAAAACAAGGACAAACACATGAGCACAATGTGGTGAGATTAGGGAGGCCACCTCTCATGATGAAGATGAAGGACCCCTGTGCTCCTCTAGGCTGAGACCACCAAGGGCCAAAGACCGGGCCCCCGTGGAGATCCAGACAGAATCATGTGTAAAATGGGGGTCATGATGTCATAGTGGGCAGATAACAGCTTGAAAAGTCAATGAGTGGTTTGTGCAGGAATGAAGACGTCCTCCAATCAGTGGAGCAGAAATATTTGATGTAGACATCAGCAGAATGTAGGATTGATTTTCTAGAGTGCAGCATGAAGTTTGTGGTTTTTCATGTGGACAGACAGACCTCCGTCAGCTGAAGCTCTTTTCTTCTTCATCCTTATTTCTTCAGCTTTCAGGCTGTTTAGAGGACTGAAGTTTGAGGCTCTGAACTACAGGGACACAAACATTTGAGTTTTTGTCTTAGTTTGAGTTGATTCTTCAGGATTATCTGAGAGGAGCGGCCAACAAAGGTGTTTTTAATGAAGAGAATGGACTTTAATAGGTCAGAATAATCTGCATGAACAGGTTGATGTTTTAATTCAGTGCTCTGTGTCTCACTGTCTGTCAGCAGGATGTTACTCAGCTGTTTGGAGCTCTCAAAAAGGCAGATGAAGCTCCTTTCAACTGGAACTCCTCCAAAAATTCTACATATAATGTCCTGAATGTGATCCAATGACATGAGGCTCAGTTTTTCATGACTGAACGTCTGTATTTGACAACAGAATCCATCTCTCATTCATTTTAGACTCTTGTGTCTCCTGTTTTGTTGTGAACAGACTGAATGAGACAAGGAGCTCAATTCTTCTCCACCATAGACCTGGTGTTCTAGATAATTACAGAAACAGTGGATATAGATCTGCATCAACAGCGACTGAACTCAGTCTGGTTTCAGCATATTGTACATCCCTACTGACAGCATTGAAGAGAGCACTGAGATAATCCTAAATAATAAAAATGAAGTGTAATGAGTGCTGTGTAACACTGTATTGATCAAATACATAATTAAAGCTTTTGTTCTTTTTATTGGACAAAAATGTTGATAAATTTCTGCTCACATTTAATCTGAGAGAATATATCAGCAGACCAAAGTCAAAATACTTGTTTTAGGGGCCGACTCATGTTGATGTTTTAGGGCCCAAGCTGATTATTGGTTGTTTGGGGAGGTGATGACTGATATTTGAAACTGATATTCATTTACAATAATAAAATCTTTCTGTCAACATGTAGAGATTTAAACATCACAAACTGTAACTCAAGACTTTGTTGAATGAAAAAGCTCAGCTGCTTTTTTTAACTTATTTTTTTAAACCACTGTAAACAACATTCATCAGGTCTGACGATGTTGTAAGAAATCAGATAGAAAGAGAACTCAGTGACATAAATGAGACCATGAGGACCAGAGATAAAAGATAAAAATATAAAAATATAAAAAATGGAAAATTCAGTACAACGATGAAAAGTAATGGGACAAAACAAAAAAAGCAGTAAGACCAGAAAAACTATGAAATGATATAAAAATTCATAACACATAGATCTAAGAACATAGAGAAGAGATGAAACAGTAAAAGAGCCAAAACTAGAAAAGCACTCAGAGAGCGCAGACCTCCACCAAACACCTCAGATCATCAGATCCAGAACAGAGCCAGGATCCAGACCAGACTCAGCACAGACATGGAGGTTGTTATCCTGTATGAACACAACAACTTTTGGGAACAACACTTCATATTTTGATTTTATATGAATTATTGAATGTCGTAAAGAGGATTTCCTCTGATAAACTTCAGTGTTTGTTGTGACGTCAATCTGGATCAGATCCAGATGAAATTGACCTTGATGATGGAGACATGGACCCCATATTATTCTGTAAAACTGGAAGAAAATCAGTTCAGAAATGGCAGAGATATGTTTTTTTTTTATTATTCCGCCCAATGTTTACCTTAGAATTTTTATGAATTTTGGGGATTTTTTTTGCATTCAGACAAATATCCAGATCACCACCAAAATGCAATGTATTCTTCCTTGGACCAAACCACACCCCTGTTAAAATTTCATGTAAATCCATCCAGTAGTTTTTCCCTCAATTTTCTAACAATCAGACAAACGAACAAACAAACAGACAAGCAAACAAACAAACAAACAAACCGGCAAAAACACAATCTCCTCAGTGGAGGTAACAGTAACCTCTAAAAAGAATAAAAGGACAACATGAGCTGAACAGATGAAGCAAATAATGAGCAGAAAGGTAGATGGAAAAACAGCTCAGGACCTGGTGGACATTGCAACTGCCTTTAATGATTATGTTTTGATTCTGTAGACAGTCTAGCACAGACCTTCAACCATCAGGTGCAACAGCTCCCACTCATGCAACTGAATGCTGCTGCACCTATTTTTAATTTTAACACCGTTTCTCAATCTCAGGTTGACATGATGATTGTTAGTCTCTAAAATTCTAAGGCCAAAGATTCATTTGGATTGGATATTTTGCTTCTAAAAACTCTAAAGGACTCTCTTATGTCCCCGTTAACAAACATAATAAACAGCTCTATATTGGAAAGAGTTCTCCCAGACTCCCTGAATCACAGTTATTACACCTATCCTTAAATCAGTTAATCCCACCATAACCAGCAAGTACAGATCCATAAGCATTCTCCCAACAGTCTTTTAAGTACTGGAAAAGCTGGTGTCAGAGCAAATTATAAAACATTTGAACAACAGTATGTATATCTTAAACCCAATGCAATTTGGCTTCAGAAAACACCACTCCACTGAGACGGCTGTTTGTTTCCTCCTGGAAAATATAAAATCAAAGCTGGATGCATGTGGAGTTGTGGGAGCTGTCTTTATCGATCTGAGAAAAGCATTTGACACTGTCAGTCATCATATTCTGCTGTCCAAACTGTCATATTTTAACTTTTCTGTAAATTTAATAAGATGGTTTGAGTCATACCTCTCATCAAGGACTCAGTGTGTTAGGGTACACCTAAAATCAGTGTCATGCAACAGCAACTTTGGAGTTCCACAAGGGTCAGTTTTGGGCCCATTGCTCTTTAGTATGTTTATCAGTGGTGACTGCGTTGTACCATTTTGAAAAAGTGCCTCTGGTCAAGCAGTGTTCTCATTTCGTCCGTCCAGACCTGAACCAAGTACCAAGCACTATATGTGAACTAACGACTCTGACTTCCTTTTCCTAGCACCTCAGAGCATGGCTGTTGGAAAACCAGATCTGTGATCATAGCTGTGTCTAATTTTGTATTTATGTCTAATGGGCTCAGTATATTGGGGCACCCTCCAAAACTGTCCACTGCTGTGTACATAAATACATCTGTGTATGCCATTTTTGTGAATTAATGCATACATAAGACATCTATGAATGCTTTCTTACTGCAATATCTACTCACACATCTGCATGTGCAACTGTGTGCTATGGGCATCGTGCAATATTATATTTAATCTGGCACTGTCAAGGTATGACCCAGAGATTGTTTGTGGAGGTGGACCCAAAAGCTCAAGTGACCAGGCAGAGTAGATAGTTTAAGTGATTTTAATCAGAAGCTCAGGGATAAAGCAACATGAATTCAACAGTCCAGGTAGCAGTGGTGGGAGCTCGTGGAGACCTGGAAAAAACAGAGGAGACCGAGGGTTAATATCCCTGAAGGGAAAAACATAAGTAACAAGCAGGCAACAAACCAACTATTTACGCCCCTGAACGGGGACAAAGGCTGAAAGCCAGAAACACACGAGGAGTAGAGAAAGAGCAGGACGAGCACAAACCAGGCTAGTGTGTGCAATCCACCCGCGCTGCAGTCATCTGGAGAGGGGAATAAATAGGGGGCGGTGATTAGTGATGATCGGGAACAGGTGAGGAAACTGCAGCGCGCCTGAAGCCCCGCCTCCGCAGGAAGGTGAGTGAGAGGAGCAGAGAGGAGCTGAGAGGGAGGGGGAGAGAGACTGAGAGGAGCTGAGACTCCTCACAGGCACTTTGTAATCCTGGGCAGTAGGGTAATGTGCAATGCAACATGCACTTTGTGTCCCTGTGCAATATTGGGCAATGTGCAATAAAATGGGGACCTGAGCTCCCAGGCAGCTAGCACTGTGCACTTTAGCACAATGACACTTCAGTTAGCACTCCAGCACTTTATAATTCACTGTGTATCATTCCCATGGTCCCTCAACTCTCAGCCTGTTTTTATTTTTGGACTGTATGTCATCTATATTGTTGCTTGTGTTTTAATATGCCAAAGGGAGAGGATGAGATGGCAAACCAGTGCGTGGTTCAGTCAGTTCTCTCAGTTTGAGGAAAACACAAGCTTTTTATACAGAGTGACAAACAGTGATGTGTTACAGACTTTTACCCTTAATCCCACCCCAACGTATGGATCACATAACAAGGGCTCAGTTGCTTCACACATCTGATGATTTATTCAGAGCCTTACATGTCAGAATGGAAAGAAAGTTAAACCTGTCTGGTTTGAAAGCGAGGTCAAACTGCTATTATCGATCAATGGTTAACACAGAGCTGTAGGACTTGAGACAAAGTTTTAAAGAACAGGATTGGCCTTGGTTTTATTTAAATAAATTTTTC
Organism: Cetoscarus ocellatus; assembly: GCA_037902135.1. Taxonomy (NCBI): domain Eukaryota; kingdom Metazoa; phylum Chordata; class Actinopteri; order Labriformes; family Labridae; genus Cetoscarus; species Cetoscarus ocellatus. The sequence goes on along the minus strand of JBAMNC010002147.1, from coordinate 15,943 downwards.
ATCATAAATTTCATTTCATCTATTTGTTTGAGAAACAGGAAACAAGACAAAAACATTTGATTAAATAACTAGATGAGCTCTAGAGCTCAAACCTCCTCAAAGCATTTCCAACATTGTTGTGTGAGTTATTATCAAACTGTGGAAAATTGCTTCACAACATTAAAAACCCTTCAAAAAAAATCCTGTTCCTGCATTCAAATTCATCCAGATATGTTGAGAAATGATTGAGTTGCCTCTCTCACAGACAGACCAACAGACAAACAGACCAACAGACAAGTGGTAACAAAAACATTAGGCAACGTGCACGGTCTAAGATGGCCCCCCTCTGCTGCTAGACGAGATGCCAAAACTTTTGCTCCCAAAGATTTAAATTCACTTTTTTTCCATCTCTGTTAAACTGTTTTTCAAGCTGTTCTGTGCTCATAACTGGACCATAACTCACATGGACAAATGCTCTGACAGACTTTATAACATGAATTAGGGTGACAAAAACACCCACATGACTACTTCCAACCCCGTTAATGAAAGTAAAGAGCTCTCAACTCTCCATTTACAAGCCCAGATTCTGACCCAAAACCTCCATGCTGCTCAGAGGTAAGCCATTTTATTTTATTAACTGTCAACGCACTGAGCAGCCAGATCACCTCCATCATGGTAGATAAAAAGACAATGAAAGAAACAATCCTGGACTTACAGTCACGCAGCATGAGGGACAATCTCATTATTATCAGCATCCTTAAAGACCCCCTGAAGACCCAGAAAAATCAGCCAAGGATTCAGTCTTTCACCAGCTTAAACTTCCCTCTGAGACCGTCAACACCATCACATTTCAGCACCTTCACCCAGTGGGCCAAAGAAACATCAACAACAACTGACCACGCCAAATAAACAGCAAACAGATGATGCTTCAAGGAGAGAAGGCCGTCATCTCTGTGGACAAACTTTACATGGATGGACCGTTTTACCACAATGAGGACACGACCCCTGGGCTCCACTAAACACAGTCACCTCAATGACCCTCCTTCCAGGAGGTGATTTTAATACAGCCATTAACCCTTTGATAGACAGAGGCAGTAACTCAAACAATAAACTCACCTGAAAATCCACCCACACTCTCAAACAGTCCATGAGTGATCTGGGTCTTGGTCACAGTTGGTGGCTTCAACATCCACCTGCAGACAGTATTCATTCTTCTCATCAGTCCACACCTCATCTTCACGTACTGACTTCTTCATCACAAGCAACTCAGTCTTATCCAGCATATCAGATTCAATAAAACATCCAATCATCATCAGTGACCATGCTCCTGCTACACTCACATGGCACCTCAACACTCAGTATAAACCTAACAGCAGATGGCGCTGTAATACGTCCCTCCTCAAAGAGCCAGAATTTGACTGTCTGATCAAAAAAGAGTGGACGTCCTTCCTGTAAATAAATGATTCCCAAAGTCATCTCCATCAATAATCTGGAAAACAGGGGAGGAAGTTTTAAGAGGAATAATTATTTCATAGTCCTTTCTCAACAACAAAACAAAAGGAAAAAAAAAAAAGAACAGCAACAGGAAACTGATCTGGAACAAAAAATCAAACACCTTGAAGACATCATTGCAACCAACCCAAATGAAAACATGCAGAATGAATGTAAAAAATCAAAATTAATGAGATAGTAAATAAGAAAACATCACTTTTTGACACACGGGGCTCTAATTTCGAAGACCAGGTGCACACCTACGCCGTGCCGACAGGGTGTATCCAGGGCATTTTGCAAGTTTCGTGCACGGCGCAGTCTGGTGCAGCGAGCCACACCCACGCATCCGTCCTTCCCACCGGCGCAAGTGGCAGAGATGAAGAAGAGAAGGAGTGAGTGGGTTTAACACAGCCGAGTGCAATTTTCACCAATGAAGTGAACACCTCTCCTCGCCTTTAAATGCGCTGCGGGTGAGGCGCAGTGACAGTTTCACCTCGGTGGCGACGAAGGTCAGGAAACGAGAGAGCACAGGGGCCACCGGGCTGCGCATGGTGGCCTCCGATGCGCGTCAGCATGGGAAACACCTCGAGGGACAGATGTAGTCTATTCATGTGTCATAAACAGGAGTACAAAATTAAGTGATAATTACATTTAAACACAGCAGCAGGCTAATCCATTCATCATGCTTTTGATCCACCTGCATTCCTGGTCTGTCATCACCAAATAGCAGAACCTTTGGTGACATATTCTCTCCCAGTATCTCCTCCTCATCCTTCTTGCAATAATGTACTCCATCTTTTTAGATCATGTTAAGAATAAAGATGAAAACAGAGAAATATGGGCAATCACAGGTAAATCCTTAAGACACCGAGTGACTTACATTTATTCAGCAAGCGTCTCTCTCTTTTTTCTTTTAGTTTGAATTTCATGAGATGAGAGAAGCTGGGTACTCCATATTGGATGATGTGGCTGTTTGGGGTTGGCTGAGAGATGTGAACTCGTTGGTTTGTGTCACTCTTCCAGCTGCTGTCAGGTTGAGTTTCCATTATGACAAACGTCTCTGATCTGACATCAGATGTGACGGGACAATTATAATATAGATACAAATGTATGTGCTGGTTCAGACAGTTACATTAAATAGTGGTTGCTGTGATTTTTTATCGCATTGAAATGTGCCTGACACTCTGGATACCTGCCTGTGAGGTTTTGGTGACGTGTGCATTGTGCGCCTGTCAGCCAAATTACCACTGCATCGGGTGCACTTTGCCTGTGCCGAGAATAGACCAGGTTGGAGCTGGCGAATATTCAGCACACCTTCCGCGCGATTTCTTGGCATGAAATTGTCACTGCGCCAAGCTGAATCTGTCGACACCTCCCCCTGGTGCACTGCAACACCCATCTTGGCGCAGCTGGTATACCAAATTGCCAAATTGGCAGCACACGGACAAATGCCCCGGACGAGATTACCACTGGTTGGGGTGCACCAGGCTCCGCCACCCTGCGCCACCGTGCGCTGCGCCAGGAAATTAGCACCCATGGACTCTGACAAGAACATTTTCAGCATAAAAATAAATCTGGTAAATATTCAGCAAATCTAATTCAATAAAGAAAAAACAACCATCTCCAGCATAAAGGACTCAGTAATGAAGCCAACAAACTCACCAGAGGAAAGAAAAAACATCTTTAAGGTTTTTTATGCCAACCTTTACTCATCAGATAAAGACCCAGACCAACAAGATATCAACACAGTCCTCAATAGCACTGACCTACCACGACTCACTGAAGACCAAGTTTCTGCTCCTGATGCTCCAATAACAAAGAACTTTCCATTGCTCTTAGTCTCAATAACAAATCACAGGACCTGATGGCGCCCCTGCTGAGATCTACAAACATTTCTGGACCATTTTAGCCCCACTCCTCCAAAGAGTAATAACTGAACTAAAACATAGATCCAGACTTCTGCCAAACATGAACACTGCTACAGTTACACTCCTCCATAAACCTGATGAAGATCATCTCTAGCAGCCGGTGACCGTCCCGTCTCATTCCTCAATGTAGATTTAAAAATCATCACCAAAACACTTGAACTCAGAAGTGAAAAAGTCTTCTCATCCATCATCATCCTGATCAAAGCAGCTCCCTCACAGGTGGACGTTCCTCCAATAACACAGGCAGACTTTTCAACATGATGGACTCTTCTTCACACCATCAAACCAAATCCATCAGAGTCACATTAGACGCAGAAGAAGCTACCACAGAGTCACCTGGTCATTTCTTATGACTACAGTTCAACACTTTGGAGAATCATTTATTAATTGGGTTAAGATTTTACACAGCACACCTAAAGCCACAGTGATCACAGACAGACTGACCTCTCAACCTTTTACACTGCACAGGACGCCCTCTCTCCTCCTCCCTTTACACCACATTCATGAACCTTTAGCTGCAGCCATCCACCAAAACATCAACACCCATGGACTTAAGACACCAAATGATCACCATAACCTCCATAACCTCTCTGGTCTCCATAACCAGCAGAATATCAACAGTTAAAATGTCAGTCCAACCCAGCCCACACACCACCTATTCCTTTATGCACGAGCCACATAACATATTTATGAATGAATGTTTCCCCCAGGCTGTCAGAGTTATTCAGTCTTCATCATACCCCTGTACTCAAAACAACAACTGATCATCTCCTCCTGGATGAACCTTCCACTCTCCATAACCAGCAGAATATCAACAGTTAAAATGTCAGTCCTACCCAAAACAAACTCTCTCTTCAGCATGATCTCCTCCTAACCCGCTCTCTCCTGGTTCAGATCTCTGGATTCTATTATCACCAAATTTTAGTGGAAAAACAAAACCCCAAGAATCAAAGTAACATCTTTACAGAAACCCAAAGCACAGGAGGACTGACAGCACCAAACTGTTTTCATTATTACCATCAAATCAGCTACAGTCTATTTTCAAATGGACTCGTCCTCAACATTCAGACAAAACATGGTTAGACACTGAACAGACAGGATGTCACAACATCCCACTTTCAGATGTACCATTCCTCAGTCAGTCCATCAAACCTCATCCCTGTTTAATCAGGTTAACTACATCAACAACTCTGACAGCCTGCTGGAAACACCACAAAAAACTACCTCCACTCACCTCTAAACTCAGCCCCATCAGGAACAACCCAGACTAGGGGTGTCAGATTAGTGCGTTAATCGCGATTAATTAATCATGGTCACGATTAGCGTGTTATGGTTTTTAATCGCGTTAATTGCATTTTTAATCTAATTTTACTGTTTTGATATTTTCAGAGGGCAGAACCTTAATATACCAGAGCAGCTGGTGATTGGACGATCAGTCTGCTCGTCACAGTCTTCACAGACCAATCCATTTCAAGCCACAGTATGACATAGCAGCTAGACCCTGTTGTTAGCCGTTAGCTCAAACTACAAGTACTTCAGTCCTTAGACCATCGTCTTACCTTTCATTAAATGATACCACACAGCTGTATCATCTGCCACTTATATGTGACATGAATCTCGTCAAAGACAATACCCACCAAGTTCTCCCGGTAAACTTCTGAGGAGGGCGTATTTCATATGGTAGGGTAACCATGACTCCGGCATCGTTCACGTAACATTTCTGCATCTCTCTGTTTCCCACCAGCCATCCCCGGTCGGGAGAAGAGGAAAATCATAATTTTCCGTAAGAAAGCTTGAAGTGACGTTATTCGCTCCTCTTTTAAAGGAGAAATCGAGTCCATTTCTGATAAAACGGCAGAGCTTGCTGCATCCACGGAGATCCCTTCACACACCGCTGTTGTTTTCAAACATGCAGTCACTTCCTGTTGTCGTCACATCTGCAGCTCCCGCCTCTGTCCCCTGATTGGGCCGTTAAAGTTGGAGAGTTTTTATGCATTTGACTTCTTGTGCTTGAGTTTTTGGGGGGTGGAGAACAATCTTTTGATCTGCCACAATAATCTAATGAATTTCAATGTAAATACCTCAAGTTGGGACACCAACTTTTTTCAGCATTTTTTTAAGTGAGATTAAAAAAATAGATTAATTAGATTAATTAATTACAGGTCAAAATTAATGAATCGCTCAATTTTTTTAATCTACTGACAGCACTAACCCAGACATCATTAGTAAGAAGAAAGCCCTTCACTTCCTCACATGGGCAGATAAAGGGATCACACATTTATTTCACAATAATACACTAGTTTCATTCTCCCACCTGGTCCAGGAGTACGGCATCAGGGGAATCGGTTTCTAGAAGACTTACAACTCAAATCATCAGTTAAAGCCTCACCTATAACCACAACCACCATCCTTGACCTTTGACCTCCCTCCACCCTGCTCAGACTGAATCAGTATCAGTTTGACTCAGAAAGTCCTCTCAACAACAGACAGAATAATCTCACCCTCAGAGAACACCACATCCCTACCAACCATAAAATGGGAACAGGACCTGTCAGCTGCTCCTGATGCTGACTTCTGGACCCAAACCTGCCAAAACATTTATTCAATGTCCAAAACTGCAAACCTACAATCAGTCCAGACCAGGATCCTTCACAGGACTCACCTGAGGGGAGCAGAGGGTTGGAAATGGGATTCAGCTCAGACACCTGCACTGACTGCACTCCACACACCCCAGACACTGACATTCACTCTATCTGTCACTGCACACGTTCATCAGCTTTGGACTGATGTCACACAAACACTGACTGCTGTCATGGACTGTCTTACCCCTGTGTCCCCTACACTCTGTTCACTCGACCACACATCAATAACAAACCTGTCCGCATCAAACCATGAATTACTCCTCACAGCCCAAACTATGGCCACGAAAACCATCCTCATGACCTGGAGAACAAACAAGAGGACAAACATCAGCCAGTGGAGACATTTACTGATGGAGCTCATCTCTATGGAGAACTCACCCAGCTCCACAAACAGCTCTGCAATAGACCCCCCTCCATCTGGACCCCCTCATGAACTTCCTACAGACCTGGGGCTCTAATTTCGTAGACCAGGCGTAGGCGGGGCGCACCTGCCCTGCACCGCGCCTGCGCTGCGCCAACAGGGTGTGTCCAGGGCACTTTGCAAGTTTCGTGCATGGCGCAGTCTGGCGCAGGCAGGCGCACCCACGCCTGGGGCAATCACAGGTAAATCCTTAAGACACCAAGTGACTTACATTTATTAAGCAAGTGTCTCTCTCTTTTTTCTTTTCTTCTGAATTTCATGAGATGAGAGAAGCCTGATACTCCGTATCGTATGATGTGGCTGTTTGTGGTTGTTGTGATTGTTTATTGCATTGAAATGTGCCTGACACTCTGGACCCCTGCCTGTGAGGTTTTGGTGACGTGTGCGCACTGTGCGCCTGTCAGCCAAATTACCACTGCCCCGAGTGCGCCTCGCCTGCACCGAGAATAGACCAGGTTGGAGCTGGCGGGCTTTCAGTGCACCTTCTGCACGTTTTTTTGGCACAAAATTGTCACTGCGCCAAGCTGAATCTGTCGACACCTCCCCCTGGTGCACCCATCTCGGCGCAGCCGGTTTACCAAATTGCCAAATTGGCTGCACATGGCGGTACGCTGGACGAAATTACCACTGCACGGGGTGTGCCAGGCTGCGCCACCCTGAGTTGCGCCAGGAAATTAGAGCCCTTGAAGTCAACCATCTCACTTCAGTGACCACACCTCTGTTCAGCCTGAGAACCAATCCCAGAATATTCAAGCATGGACATGACCCTGATATTACATCCTCCATGTAAATGTCTAAAGTCCACACTGTGACAGTAATGACAGACTTTACTGATGTGCTTCCCCGTCCCCTCACCTTCAAATCTGTTTGTCATGTCTGCCTCACAAAACACTCACACACTGTTAACACCCTCATCTTACATCTGAAAACATCTTCATCATTCCTGTGTGTCTATGTGCAGCCCTTTCTGTTCTTCTCTTTCTTCTTTTTGGGTTGTCTTCAGTGTTTGTATGTTTCATGTGGTCTTATCTGTCATGTCTCTCTTGACTTGTGAGTTTTTGTGCTGCACTGCATCACCCACAGAAAGTAAAGACAGAGAGAAGTTAGCTGTGGATTATGGAGTGATGTGAGCAGTATACCAGTATGAAATGCTGAGACATGCTCCATCAGCAGGATATTCTGAAGTCAAACTCTTGTAAATGTTCAGGTTTAAGCCCAGAGTTTAGGACATGGTGGGACGTGTTCCAGTAAAAAGAGAGGAAACTTGTCTGAGCTGCAGACTGACACCATCACAGGAGAAGAAGGAGATAAACATGTTGTTGTTTGTCCTCCTGAGAAGAAGGAGACACAGAGTCAGAAACACCTCCTCTGCAGAGACATGACAGTCATCAGTTTGAGTTTAGACACAAAGATTTTCAGATGTAAAGTCAGACTTTCTGTTGAGCACAAACATGTTTGATTCCTGATTTTGTCTGTTTAGGAACATTAATACTTCAAGTTTTAGCAGAGGCTCATGGGCAGCTGATTTTAGAAGAGACAGTAAAACAGGACAAAGCTGACAGAGACAGACGTGGTTTATATGAGGGCTTTATAGTTGATAATCGTCAGAGCAGAGAGGACGACACACAGACATCAGTGTGAAGTGAACAGAGTGAAATCATTCTGATGAAGCAGCAGGGTGGTCCTCTGAGAACATCCTGACAAAGAGCTTCAAATAACATCCAAACACATTCTTCTCAAGTGGGACATATGAAACTATCTGTAGTTTAGAGCTCAAACTTCAGTCTTTAGAGCTCACTGCAGAGTTTAAAGGATGAGGATGAAGAAGTCAAAGTCTTCATCTGATCAAGGTCTGATGGTTCTGATTCAAACTTCATCATCTTCATGATTCAGCTCCTTCACATCCTGCTGAGATGTACGGCTGATATATGGGCCCAACATTTAGGCAGAGATGTTCAGATCTGTGATACTGATGATGAACTTTTGAGCTCATATCTGCCAACACCAACATGATGATGATGATATTGTACATCCCTACTTATGTGTAATGTTATCACAGGAGGCAGAGCAGCAGCTGATTGGCTCTGCTGAGCAGACTGTGTGATGTGGACTCATCTGATTGGATCCTAAATAGTTTTTCTCTTCATTCTCTCTTCTTTATTCAGACTGAGGTGCTGCAGTTTGTCAGAGATCAGCTGTTCTTCTTTAGCCTCAGCTCTGAAGTCCAACCCCTCCCATCTGAGAGAGCTGGACCTGAACTACAACAATCTTCATGATTCAGGAGTGAAGCTGCTGTGTGATTTTCTGCAGAGTCCAAACTGTAGACTGGAGATTCTGAGGTAAGTTCATGTGTTCTCTGTTTCTATTGTAGATCTTCTGTGTGTGATTATTAACTGAACCATCTTCATGTCCAGATGTTTGACTGATCATATGTAGGGATGCATGATGGTGGATTTTTGCTGATATCTGATATGCTGACATTTCAGACTTCTTTGAGCTCCTCCTGATATATCTACACTCTTCTTCTATTGTAAATAACAGCAAGTGTGTCCTGTAGGAGAACTGATGTGTTCCTCTTATTGTGACAGTCTGTTTGTTTTAGAAACAGGAAACAAGACAAACAACATCTGATTCAACAATAAATGACAGATGTATTCTTTTCAAATATAGACATTTCTTCATGAAAACTGAAGTCATTTCTTGTTCTCATGTTCATTTCATGTCAGATTTAATTGTCACAGTAGAGTTAAACTTCTTCAGATGAACAAACTGAAGTGTAACAACCTGCTGACAGACAGTGAGCAGAGTAGAGACCAACCAGGGGGGTTGAATAATATTTAGTCATGTCTCCTCACGCTGGGCGGAGTGGCTGTTTGTCCAACACCTGTCCAGGAAAGATTATAACCCACACAGCAGACACAAATGCTCATTGGACAGTGACAGTCATGAACAGAGATGATTCTTTTTGATTCTTTCCAGTCTTTATGGTGACAATAATAAGGCCCAAAATAAAGATCTGATGTCAACAGTTAGTGCTCCAGTTATGGAGATGAAAAGCCTTTATCCCACTGATAATATCATTGTGGGGGATTTTAATATGACCCCAGACCAATGGAAGGACAGACGGCCATCAAGATTTGACAAACATTATTTGAACAACATAATAATGGACTTTTGTAACAGTAAATTTAGAGAGGATACATGGAGAGTTGAAATCCTGAAATGCTGAAATCCTCCTGGTTTAAAGCAGATAGAAGCTGCAAGTCTAGAACTGACTGTTGGCTACTTTCACATAATCCATGACAAAATGTCTCTGATATATCTTTGGATATTTGACCCTGAACAGATCACAGCTTCATGCACCTGGAGCTGAAAGCAGACAATAATGAAAGACATGACAAAGGATTGTGGAAATTCAACTCTGGTCTGTTAAACAATGAGACTTACTCTCAGAGCATCAGAACCATGATCCAGGACTCTCTCACCAACCCAGAAAGTCAGTCATATGTGAACAAATGTGAATTTTTAAAGTCCAAACTCAGAAGATACTCAAGAACATGTAGTAAGGAGAAAGCTGTGATGAGCAGAAAACAGAGAGAGATTTGGTAGAAGAGCTAAACACACTATGCAATAAAAACAGCCTCACAGAAGAGGAGGAGCTGAACATCTCAGCCCGTCAAAACAAACTTGATGCTCTTTTTATCTCCAAAGCTAAAGGAGCCTTAAATTTGATTTTGAATGCAATCTGAAGGAATTTAATCAATAATCAAAACTAAAGAAATACATTCTTTAATTCAGAATCCAGACAATCCTCCCACACCCCTAATCAATGGAGTTGATTTTCTTGACCAAAGATGTTCCAATAAATTCATGAGATCTGTTTAAACTAATGATTTATACCCGGCTCAACTCTGTAGGAATAATATATGAAACATTTTTGATCAAACCACAGTAACAACACTGAGAACTGGATTTTTCAAATATCCACTTCAGCCTGAAACAAAAGAAAACCATTACAAAATAATGATTCATAATTATCCATCCAGTGAATCTCTAAGATTAAGATTTGTCTTTAAAACAATGAATGCACTTTTAGTGAAGAAGACGTTGATACAACAGAGCATCTCTTTGTCTCAGGCTCTCACACCAAACTGTTCTGGAAGCAGTTCATGGAAACAGCAAAACCAACTCAAGAACTCTTGAAAACTGATTTATTAGTTCATGTTTCACATGTGATGTCAAAACACTCCACCATATTTATTAATTTGTGACAGTGTGACCATCAAAGATGTAGTTACTGATCCCAAAAGCAAGTCAGGAGAGCAAATAAAGGTGCAACACAAATATTTATTAACCAGGGGTAAGTCAGGTAAATCAACAATTAAGATAATTCTTATTGCTATTTCTCATCTTTTCTCTCTAAACTCATGCCTGCTTACATATTAATGTATGTTGATATAATGTTTGTATATTGAGTAAAGTTATGAATGAAACAATCAATAAATAAATAAATCTCCACTGAGGCGTGTGAAAGTCAGTCTCCTGGTGTCCTCCATAAAACAAGGACAAACACATGAGCACAATGTGGTGAGATTAGGGAGGCCACCTCTCATGATGAAGATGAAGGACCCCTGTGCTCCTCTAGGCTGAGACCACCAAGGGCCAAAGACCGGGCCCCCGTGGAGATCCAGACAGAATCATGTGTAAAATGGGGGTCATGATGTCACAGTGGGCAGATAACAGCTTGAAAAGTCAATCAGTGGTTTGTGCAGGAATGAAGACGTCCTCCAATCAGTGGAGCAGAAATATTTGATGTAGACATCAGCAGAATGTAGGATTGATTTTCTAGAGTGCAGCATGAAGTTTGTGGTTTTTCATGTGGACAGACAGACCTCCGTCAGCTGAAGCTCTTTTCTTCTTCATCCTTATTTCTTCAGCTTTCAGGCTGTTTAGAGGACTGAAGTTTGAGGCTCTGAACTACAGGGACACAAACATTTGAGTTTTTGTCTTAGTTTGAGTTGATTCTTCAGGATTATCTGAGAGGAGCGGCCAACAAAGGTGTTTTTAATGAAGAGAATGGACTTTAATAGGTCAGAATAATCTGCATGAACAGGTTGATGTTTTAATTCAGTGCTCTGTGTCTCACTGTCTGTCAGCAGGATGTTACTCAGCTGTTTGGAGCTCTCAAAAAGGCAGATGAAGCTCCTTTCAACTGGAACTCCTCCAAAAATTCTACATATAATGTCCTGAATGTGATCCAATGACATGAGGCTCAGTTTTTCATGACTGAACGTCTGTATTTGACAACAGAATCCATCTCTCATTCATTTTAGACTCTTGTGTCTCCTGTTTTGTTGTGAACAGACTGAATGAGACAAAGAGCTCAATTCTTCTCCACCATAGACCTGGTGTTCTAGATAATTACAGAAACAGTGGATATAGATCTGCATCAACACTGACTGAACTCAGTCTGGTTTCAGCATATTGTACATCCCTACTGACAGCATTGAAGAGAGCACTGAGATAATCCTAAATAATAAAAATGAAGTGTAATGAGTGCTGTGTAACACTGTATTGATCAAATACATAATTAAAGCTTTTTTTATTTTTATTGGACAAAAATGTTTATAAATTTCTGCTCACATTTAATCTGAGAGAATATATCAGCAGACCAAAGTCAAAATACTTGTTTTAGGGGTCGACTCATGTTGATGTTTTAGGGCCCAAGCTGATTATTGGTTGTTTGGGGAGGTGATGACTGATATTTGAAACTGATATTCATTTACAATAATAAAATCTTTCCGTCAACATGTAGAGATTTAAACATCACAAACTGTAACTCAAGACTTTGTTGAATGAAAAAGCTCAGCTGCTTTTTTTAACTTATTTTTTTAAACCACTGTAAACAACATTCATCAGGTCTGACGATGTTGTAAGAAATCAGATAGAAAGAGAACTCAGTGACATAAATGAGACCATGAGGACCAGAGATAAAAGATAAAAATATAAAAATATAAAAAATGGAAAATTCAATACAACGATGAAAAGTAATGGGACAAAACAAAAACAGCGGTAAGACCAGAAAATCTATGAAATGATATAAAACTTCAGAACACATAGATCTAAGAACATAGAGAAGAGATGAAACAGTAAAAGAGCCAAAACTAGAAAAGCACTCAGAGAGCGCAGACCTCCACCAAACACCTCAGATCATCAGATCCAGAATAGAGCCAGGATCCAGACCAGACTCAGCACAGACATGGAGGTTGTTATCCTGTATGAACACAACTTTTTTTTTTTTTTTTATATTTATGTATTTATATATTTATTGGTTTTTCAAATCAAGTTTCAAAACAACAACCACAGAACAAATCATCAGCTCACACAGGACATAGCATGTGAGTATCTTCATATAAAGAACAAGTTGAAGGAAAAAAAAGAAAAAAGGTACAAAAATATTATGCAAAAATAAACAAAAAACATACAAGTCAGACATCCAAACTGGGTACATAATAATTCCAATCCCCTCTTTAGAATAAGACGGCATCGAAGTTAGTAAAGGATAGGTCTGAAGGCAGGTAGTGATTCTAAGATGTAACAGGAAATCCATGCAAAATTGATGATGCTAAAATAGGTCCTATATGTACTAAATAGGGATCCCAGACTTTACAGAAATGATCCACAGAGGAGTGAAGCATACATGTAATATATTCATTAGGAATTCACTCCATAATTAAGTTGTGCCAGGACTTCTTTGTAGGTACAGACTCTTTGATCCAGAAAAGTAGAATGTTCTTCCTCGCTGCAAAAGTCAGTAGAGTAAATAGTCTTTTATGATATGAACATTTGAAAGACCAAGAAGGAGGGACATTGGGTTCAGGACAATTGGAACACCAAAAATAGCAGGCAATTCATATCCAATATCAAGCCAGTGTCTTTGCAACACCGGACATGACCACAAACAATGAATGAAATTCCCGACTTCTGATTTGCATTTACTGCAAAGTGGGGATACCTTATTATCTATTTTATGTTTAAGAGCAGGTGTTTTGTAAATACTATGTATAATTCTTAACTGAATGGATCAAGTGCGATTACAGATAGAAATCTTAGTGTCATTGATCCATACCTTCTGCCACTCTGCATCATCAATACTGATTCCCAAGTCCCTTTCCCATGCCTGCTTAGTGGCCTTAGAGGTTAGAGAGGAATTCAGACTAAGGGCCTTGTAAAACACACTCATAGCTTTCTTGGTCACTTTTAAAGATAGAACCTTTTCTACGTGGGACAACACATTATTATCTATTAAAGTAGTGTCTTTCATGATAAAATGTCTAATTTGCAAATACCGAAAAAATTGCCCATTTTGTAATTTATGCTGTTGCTGAAGTTGCTGAAATGATAATGGTGCATGAGCAGAACATAAATCTCCTAATCTGGTTATTCCCTGCCTAAACCACAAACCAAAGCCCTGGTCAGAGCATCCTGGAGCAAAGTCTGGGTTATCCAGGATAGGAGTAAGTGGAGATGTTAGTTGAGCGTGACCCTCTAATGTCCGAATTGACCTCCAGGCTTTGACTGTGCATAAAGTGATTGGATTAGAACAAAGGGCCCGAAGAGATTCATGATTAGATATAAACAATAGGCTCCATAGCGGAAATTTAGATTGAGAAGCCTCAATATCTAACCAAATCGAGTTTGGGTCACATTTTAACCAATCTGTCATTACACAGAGACGGGCAGCAAGTTGATAAAGTCTCGAATTAGGGACGTCTAAGCCCCCATCTGAGGCTGACAGCTGGAGTTTTGCCAATTTCAGTCTCGGTTTCCTTTTGCTCCAAATGAAAGAACATAACCAGCCTTCAAGTATCTTAATAACCTTGTTTGATAATAAAATTGGAATCATGCAAAGTGGATAGAGTAATCTGGGCAGGACATTCATCTTAATCAGAGAAATCCTGCCTAGCCAAGAAAGTGGTAAGGGAGCCCAACGGTCCAAGTCTGCCTTTATAATTTCTAATAAAGGGGTAAAGTTGGTCTTAAACATCTCCTCATATGTAGGTGCAATAAAGATTCCAAGGTAAACAAAACCAGAAGGTGACCATTTAAATGGAAATGGATCAGCTAGATCCGAAATAGATTTCAAAGTTCCCAATGGCATAGCCCCTGATTTAGATAGGTTAACTTTATAGCCTGAAAAAATATTAAATGAAGACATTAATTGGGTCAAAAAGAGGACAGAAGACTGAGGTTGGGTCAAAAATATCAAGATATCATCAGCATAAAGTGTAATTTTATGCTCTTTTTCATTGACTCGAATAGCAGGAATCATAGTGTTCTGCCGTATTGCTTGGGCGAGCGGCTCAACAGTGATAACAAAAAGCAAAGGGCTGAGGGGATCTCCCTGCCTGTTCCCGCGGTTGAGAGGAAAATTATTAGATCTTAACCTATTAGTAACGACTGTAGCTGAAGGAGAATCATGTAAAACTTTAACCCACTTGATGAAATTTTCACCCATGCCAAATTTCTCTAATACAATAAACAAGTACGGCCACTCCACTTGGTCGAAAGCCTTTTCGGCGTCGAGTGAGAGCACGAGAATTTGATCCTTACTTTTTTGGGAAAACTGGAAGGAGTCGCCTAATATTACCACTAGAGTGCCGACCCTTAATGAAGCCTGTCTGATCTTCTTTCACAATGGATGATAATACTTTTTCAAGATGTAATGCCAATATCTTAGAAAGTAGCTTTTGATCAGAGTTAAGTAATGCAGTTGGCCTACAGGAGGCACAGCTGTCAGGACATTCCCCTTTTTGTGAATAAGAGATATATTTGCTTCCCTAAGTGACTGGGGCAAGATTCCGATTTGAAAAGAGTGATCAGACATGGCTAGCTTTGGATCAATAAGGATGTCACTAAACTCTTTATAAAACTCACACCCAAAACCATCAGGCCCTGGAGCCTTCCCTGATGGCATAGATTTCAAAGCCTGTAGAGCTTCATCTCTAGTGATTGGGGCATTTAATGTTAGTTTTTGGTCTTGTGAGATTTTAGGTGTTGTTAAATCTGCAAAAAAGGCATGCGTGAGAGCTATAGAATTATCAGGAATTTCAGATTTATGTAGATTTGTATAGAACAAGGCAAATCCTTTATTAATAACTCTGGTGTAATGACACCTGATCCCATTAGAGTCTGTTATTGAAGCAATAACTTGAGTGTTAATTCTTTTTTTAACAAAATTAGCCAAATATCTACCAGGCTTATCACCACATTCATACATTCTTTGTTTTGCAAGTTTAAGGGAATGCTCAGAGTTCTGAGTTGTAAGAGTGTTTAAAGCAATGCGAGTAGCAGTTAATTCTTCAAATAACTTTGGGCTTGGGTTAGATAAGTAATGTTTCTCTGAGGTAGCTAGGCTGGATTCAAGTTTCTTGAGTCGTTCTGCTTTCCGATGTTTCATGGACACCATATAAGATATCACA